>MCJB01027676.1:104992-124065 GCA_002018475.1 Nicotiana obtusifolia
ATATATATATATATATATATATATATATATATATATATATATATATAATATTACAGTATTTTTACTACCACTGAGCTAAATTGGTGCGCAAGCCCCTATTAGGCAACCTCAGGTCAGATGGTAAGTTATATACCCAGCCTACTATGGAGGAGCACCTATGAGAAAGCATACTATGGCCGAGCAATTACACGTACCGAGCCTAGTATGATCAAGTGCCTACGAGTGAGCCTACTATGGCCGAACAGTTACACGTACCGAGTCTTCTAGGGCCGAATATCTATTTTACTTACTATATTGAGAGACTTGAGTCAGTATCAGCAAGGAAGCATATCTTTAAATCATCTTTGACTCCCAATTACTTTTAGTTATTATATTATCAGTTCAGTTTCAGCATTTAGTTATTCTATTGCCTAACATACTCGGTAATTTATCCGTACTGACATCCTTTTTGCCTGGGTACGCTACATTTCATGCTTGCAGGTTCAGACAGACAGACGGGTAAACCTCCTCAGTAGGTGTTGTCAGAGTTTAGCTTGATTGGTAAGCTCCATGTCATTCAGAGTTGTTGGGTCTAGAGTTTTGAGAACATATATATATATATATATATATATATATATATATATATATATATATATATATATATATATGGGTAGGCCTGGGTCCGGTTCGTACCACAATACAGCCATGATTAGAGGCTTTTAGACATATTTTGTCAGTCATTGCAGTATGTTGACCTTGTAGGCCTTGTATGTATATTCTTTTGGTTTGTCAGCTGTAGTAGTTATGATGGCCTTGCCGGCCCAGCTTTATACAGATGTTCAGTTGGAGCTAATCTCCGATGAGTTTTATATTTTTTCCACAAATTTTCCTGCATTGTGGCTTACTGGCCAAAGTACCATATTGTGTATTTAGAGCCTCTCAATCTCATGTTGGTACGCTCGGTCAAGTGAGGCACCGACTTCCTGTATCGCCGCCCCATTTGGAGTATGACACCTATAGCCTTAGATTTGGGATGACACGGTAGATGGAGACTGCCTATCATCAGGCTGTGGAGATTTCTTTGAGGCCAGAGCCTATCCGTAGGTAGGAGAGGGAGGATAGGGAGGATAAGAAGCCTTGTGGTCTTGGAGGATTTAGTATTTCCTACTCAAGGGCCAAGGGTCGATATGTTAGAGGTCATATCAGCCGACCAGTTCAGCCAACACTTCAGGTCTCACGTAGTGCTCCAGATAGCCATTAATTTCATAGTAGTTGCATGGGGCAGTCATCTTTTACTACACTTCCTGCACGAGGTTATTACAGCCATTAGGGCTAACTTGGTTCCAGCAACAACATCCGCATAGAGGCTATTATGAGTGTGGTGGTACGAGGCATATCATGAGAGATTGTTCCAGACTTCAGATGGGTGTACCTAAGCAGGGTACCCAGTATATGATTACCGCTCTAGATGCTAAGCCACCTGCACAACCAGCTAGAGATGTAGGACATGAGTGTACAAGTTATCCTAGAGGGGGAGGCTAGGCCCGTTGTTATGCTTTCCCTGGTAGGACTGAGGCAGTCATATTTGATGCAGTCATTATAGGTATTGTTCTGTTCTATTATAGAGATGTTTCATGATTATTCAATTTGGGTTCTACTTATTCGTATGTGTCATCCTACTTTGCTTCATATTTGGATATGTCTCGTGATTCTTTGGATACTCTTGTTTATGTGTCTACAGCCGTTAGTGATTCTATTACGGTGGATCGTGTCTATCATTCTTGTGTGGTAACTATTAGGGCCTATAAGACGAGTGTTGATCTTTTGTTTCTTAATATGGTGGATTTTGACGTGATTTTGGGTAAGGACTAGATGACTCTGTACCATGCTATTCTTGATTGTCACGCTAAGACTGTGATGTTGGCTATGCGGGGGTTGCCAAAGTTAGAATGGACGGGTTCACTTGGTTACGTTCCTAGTAGGGTAGTTTCTTTTCTGAAGGCTCAACAGATAGTCGAGAAAGGATGCTCGGCATACTTAGCATTTTTTAGACATGTCAGTGCTGATACTCCTACAGTTGATTTAGCCCCCATGTTGAGAGAGTTTCCAGATTTGTTCCCTTCAGACCTACCGGGCATGCCACCAGATAGGGATATTAATTTTGGTATTGATTTGGCACCGGGCACTCAGCTCATCTCTATTCAATGGTATCACATGGCTCCAGCAGAGTTGAATGAAACAAAGGAACGATTACAGGAATTGTTGGATAAGGGTTTTAACAAGACGAGCGTGTCACCTTGGGGTGCACCGATACTATTATTGAAGTAGAATGACGGTTCCATGAGGATGTGCATTGACTATAGGCAATTGAACAAGGCTACCATAAAGAATAAGTATCTATGCCTTACATTGATGCTTTATTTGATCAGCTTCAAGGTACTAGGGTACACTCAAAAATTGACTTGAGATTCGGGTGCCATCAATTGGAGATCAGGGCTCTGGGGATCAGGGCTCCGAACACACCAAATATGATTTTCAAGACCGGTTATGTGTATTATGAGTTCCTGGTGATGTCTTTTGGTTTGACTAATGCCCCAGCAATTTTCATGCATTAGTTGAACAGTGTGTTCCGACTCTATTTAGATTCTTTTTTCATTGTGTTCATTGATCATATCTTGGTCAATTCCCATTGTGAGGAGGAGCACAACCATCATTTGAGTATGGTGCTTAAGGTTCTTAGGGAGAAAAAGTTGTACGATACATTCTCCAAGCGTGAGTTCTACTTGGATACACTGCATTCTTGGGTGACGTGGTGTCTAGTGTGGGGTTGAAGGTGGATCAGAAGAAGATTGAGGCAGTTCATAGTTGGCCCAGACCTTCTACAGCCACATAGATTAGGAGTTTTTTGGGTTTCTCGTCTATTGCAGCTCCACTGACCAAGTTGACTCAGAAGGGTGCTCCATTCAGGTGGTCTGACGAGTGTGAGCTTGCAAAAGCTCAAGACTACTTTGACCACAACTCTAGTTTTGGTATTGCATTTAGGATCGGGGTCATATACGGTCTATTGTGATGCTTCGCGTGTTGGTCTTGGGTGTATGTTGATGCAGGACAGTAGGGTACTTGCCTATGCGTCGTGCCAGTTGAAGCCCCATTAGAAGAACTATCCGGTGCATGATTTGGAAATAGCAGCTACTGTGCACGCGCTTAAGATCTGGAGGCATAATTTATATGGTGTGTCTTATGAGGTGTATATTGATCATCAGAGTCTTCAGCATATGTTTAAATAGAAAGATTTAAATTTGAGGCAGCGAAGGTTGTTCGAACTGTTAAAGAATTATATATCACTATTCCCTATCATCTAAAGAAGGCCAATGTGGTACCAGACACCTATAGTAGGAAGGTGGGGAGCATGGGGAGTTTAACATTCATTCCAGCAGTGGAGAGGCATTTAGCTATGGATATTCAGGCGTTGGCTAATATATTTGTGAGATTGGATATTTTGGAGCTGAGCAGAGTTCTTGATTGTGTTGGATCTTGGTCATCCTAGTTTGAGCGCATTAAGGCTTGCCAGAAAGATGATCTTCACTTGCTTGTCCTTAGGGACACGATGCAGCATAGTGATGCTACAGAGGTGACTATTAGTAATGATGGTGTGCTGCGAATTCAGGGTCAAGTTTGTGTTCCTAACCTTGATGGCTTGAGGAAGTTAATTCTTTAGGAGGCTCATAGTTTGCGGTACTCCATTCATCTAGGTGCTATGAAGATGTATCATGACTTGAAGCGACATTATTGGAGTAGGAGGATGAAGAACATTGTTGGGCATGTTTTTTGGTGTTTGAATTGCTAATAGGTCAAGTATGAACATCATAAATAAGTTGGTTTCCTTCAGAAGATTGATATGGCGGAGTGGAAGTGAGAGTGCATTACTATGGACTTTACGATAGGTTTGCCATGGACATTGAGGAAGTTTGATGCCATTTGTGTCCTTTTTTGATCTGTTGACCAAATCGACGTGTTTCATTATAGTCATGACTTCCTACACTTTAGAGCAGTTTGCGAGGATGTACATCGCAGAGATTGTTCACTGCATGGTGCACCGATTTCTATCATCTCAGATCGCGATAGTTAGTTTACTTCGCACTTTTGGAGGGTGGTTCAGTGAGTGTTGGGCACTCACGTTGAGTTGACATACTACATTTCACCCTAAGACGGACAGGAAGTCCGAGCGGACCATTCATATTCTTGAGTGTCACGACCCAGGTCAGAGGGCCGCGACGGGCACCCGGACCCTACTCGCCGAGTGCCGATGTACCTTTCAACAAACGTCTCTTATTATCTATGAGGACCGACGAGGCTAGTATAAATAGCAAACAATAATCATAATCAGCTCGAACTTTCTGATAATGACATGTACATACATATATAATATGGCCAACAAGGCTGCAATGCAAAAACTATACAACAAAATAAATTTGACGACAAGGCAATCTGACTATACATAAGTCAACCCCTTGTCTATGAGCCTCTATAGGAAGATAAGTAATGCAACTTGTGTCGGAACAGGGCCCCGACATACCCAAAATGCTTATGACAAAATGCATACCAAGACCACGGCAAGTCCGAAGGATGGATCTCGCCAATATCCGCTGAACTGGACAGCCTACTGTGGTGGGGGAGCCTCGTCTATGTGTCTTTCCGGACCTGCAGCACGACATCCAGCATCCACAGAAAAAAGGACGCCAGTACAGATAAGGTACTGAGTATGTAAGACAGGAAAATATTATATAAGAAAAGTAATATGCGTCGGGAATAAGGGACATACAACCTATACCATTTGAGTGCCTCTAAGGGCGACTAACCATAAAATGCCTGAAGTGTATATGCATATACATGTATCCTTTTTAAAATCATCATATATATATATATATATATATATATATATATATATATATATATATAAGCCTCTGTGGGCTTCATCATCATCATATAGATACGTCTCTGTGGGCCTCATCATCATCATACCCAACTGATCAGTGGTTGCACAATAGGTGCCGTACTCGGTCGACTATAGCGCGTCTCAGTAGAGTAAAATAGCTGTCGACTATAGCGCGACTAAATAGAGTAAAACATATACATATGTATAGTTGCACAATAGGTGCCATACCCGATCGACTATAGCGCGGCTCGGTAGAGTAAAATAGATAATGCATGCTGGACTCATAGGAATCACCCTTTCTGAACCTTTCAAATGACGTAAGGTCGAAGAAACAACACACATCAATCCTCTCATAAGAGGGGAAACAATATAAGCACTCCTAGCTTCTAAGAGTAGAGCATCTTTGGGGGCTTGTTCATTGCATTATGTATAATCAGAGTCGTGCAAAAGAAAGAAAGGGACGGTCTCACATACCTGGTATATACTGCACCAATCTCAAGCCATGCAACTGTCACAACTCCTTAGTCTACAATGAAAGAACGATTCTATTGTTACCCTTTAAGCGTTATAGCTATTATTAACCATAACCCTAATTTTAGAAGGTGTTTCTCTACACCCTTCTTCTCCCAAAACTCCACAAAAATAGTAGTAAAACATGCAGCCCAACAGCAAGCCAAAACAAACCACACCCAGTCCACTACCAGTAAATAACTTGAACCCACGACTTCCGATCACCCTCCCGTGAGTTCTTACATGCATAGAACGAATTTCCAAGAATTTCCAGGAGAAAGGATGTATGAAGGAGAGCAGTAACTTACCTCGCCTATTGGATAACTCAGCCCTCTTCCTTGGTTCTTCAACCTCTAGGTTTTACTCTCAATTAGGGCTTGAAGGAGAGGGAAAATCGGTTAGGGCCTTTCCTTAGTTCTTCAATCTCTAGATTTCTTTCCCCAATTAGAGCTTGAAAGAGAGGGAAATTGATTAGGGCTTGTGTGGGATTTTTGAGACGGGTTGCAGGGGCTCGCTTTGGTTTTTATGGTTTGAAATAAGGGTGAAGTAACTGTGTTTATACTCCTTATAATGGTCCTCTCTTGACCGACTTTGGAACCTATATCCTTGTCCTTTAATTTGGCAAATAAGTGACGCACGTGTCTGACGTCTACACGTCTGCGATCGCATTTACGTCACATAACCAATGTGCGGTTCACATTTTGGACGCGAACCGTAGCCCATAAATCTGTCTCATTCTGTGTTACAGGATGTCTGATTTGCGGTCCGCATTGTAGAAATGCGATCGCATATTAGACCGCATTTTTGACGTAGATATCTGCCCAGAAATCTGTTTCAGTTTGCGATACATTAAGTACGATATGTCGGTCCGCATTTTAGAAATGCGACCGCATTTCTGGCACTGATCTTTGTCCAGAAATCTGCCTTGGTCTGCGTTTTCAGTGTTAGATATGCGGTCCGCATTTTAGAAATGTGACCGCATATTTGACGTTGGTCTTGGCATAAGATTCTGTCTTGGTCCACGATCTCAGCGTGAGAAAATGCGGCTCGCTTGTGGGTTTTGCGGTACCATACCCAGCTTCGCAACGCCTTTTGCTCTTTTCTTGACTTTTTGAACTCTTTTCCGGTTCTTAGGCCCTTACATGTAAACTATCTTACGGTGTAATCTAACGTACGCAATTATGGGTTGTAACACTCTCGCCCCCTTAAGAGCATTCGTCCTCGAATGTAAAGGTCTACGGGGATTTTACTCATTCGTCATAGAGTATGCAAAATCATGGACATGTACATTATCCGCATATCACCATTTTGTATTAACAAAGAGTATTCTCAATTTATTGCTTACCTCATAGAGACGTTCCTCCTTTTAATGCGTCCTGCGTTCCTCCGGCACCCTCATTATCTCCATTCTGGAACAGGTACGGGTATTTAGACTTCATCTCATCCTCTGCTTCCCATGTCATTTCTTCCGTATTCTTGTTCGTCCACAATACCTTAACGGAAGCTACATCCTTTGTTCTTAGCTTGCAGACTTGTCGGTGCAATATAGCCACTGGTACTTCTTCATATGATAGATCCTCTATAACTTGTACATCTTTGATAGGGACAACTCGAGAAGGGTCTCCAATACATTTCCTCAACATAGATACATGGAATACTGGATGGACAAGTTCCAATCTGGACGGCAATTCTAACTCATAAGCCATATGTCCAATTCGTCGAAGAATTTTATACGGACCGATATACCTTGGACTCAGCTTACCTTTCTTCCCAAAATGCATGACACCCTTCATTGGTGCGATCCTCAGGAACACCCAATCACCAACCTCAAACTCCAGATCACGACGTCGGATGTCGGAGTAGGACTTTTGCCTGCTTTGTGCCGTCTTCAATCGTTCCTGTATCACCTTCCCCTTCTTAATGGCTTGGTGAATCAATTCTGGCCCATATAACCCTGTTTCACCGACTTCGAACCATCCAACTGGTGATCTACATCTCCTCCTATATAGTGCCTCGTATGGGGCTATCTTAATACTGGAGTGGTAGCTATTATTGCAGGCAAATTCTATGAGTGGAAGATGGTCATCCCAATTTCCCTTAAAATCTAGAACACATGCTCGTAGCATATCTTCTAGTGTCTGAATGGTACGTTCAGCCTGTCCGTCAGTCTGCGGATGAAATGTCGTGCTGAGATTCACTTGTGTGCCCAAACCCTTCTGAAAAGATCTCCAAAAGTTAGCCATAAATTGAGCTCCTCGGTCTGATATAATAGACACCGGCACACCATGAAGTCTAACAATCTCCTTGATATACAGCTTCGCATAGTCTTCAACTGTGTAAGTTGTCTTAACTAGCAGAAAATGGGCACATTTTGTAAGCCGATCCACTATCACCGAGATGGAGTCGAACTTATGATAAGAGCGAGGTAATCCAATAATGAAGTCCATATTGATCACCTCCCATTTCCAGGTTGGAATCTCTATATCCTGAAGCAATCCACCGGGTTTCTGATGTTCTATCTTTACTTGTTGACAATTGGGACACTGGGTTACAAATTCTGCAATAGACTTCTTCATGTTATCCCACCAATACTGGTCTTCGACATCGTGATACATCTTTGTCGAGCCTGGATGGATGGAATATCGGGACTGATGGATGTCCTTCATAATCTTCTCTCGCAACCCTGCCACATTAGGCACACATAATTGGCCCTGGTATCTTAGGGTCCCATCCCCTCCGATCTCAAAAGCTGAAATTTTACCCTGCTGAATGCCCTCTCTCAATCGTACTAAGGTGGAATCTTCATATTGCCGTGCTTTTACCTTGGCTATGAGAGATGATTCTGATGTATTATGCACAGTAACACCTCCGTCCTCAGAGTCTAATAATCTGATTCTCATATTGGCCAGTTGATGAAGCTCTTTAGTTAAACCCTATTTACCTGCTTCAATGTGTACTAAGCTTCCCATTGACTTACGGTTGAGAGCGTCCGCCACAACATTGGCTTTACCGGGATGATACAATATCTCGACGTCGTAGTCTTTCAGTAATTCGAGCCAGCGTCGCCGTCTCAATTTCAACTCCTTCCGACTGAAGATGTATTGCAAAGTCTTGTGATATGTGTAGATGTCAACATGGACGCAGTACAAGTAGTGCCGCCATATCTTCAAAGCATATATTACTGCAGCCAATTCCAAATCATGGGTTGGATAATTTATTTCATGCTTCTTCAATTGTCTTGATGCATAAGCAATCACCTTCCCACGTTGCATCAATACGCACCCCAAACCTGCACCTGAGGCTCACAATATACCATATACCCTCTATTCCCTCTGGGAGAGTAAGCACTGGCGCGGAGGTCAACTGATTCTTTAGCTCCTGGAAGCTACGTTCACAAGCGTCGGACCATTGGAACTTGGTAGCTTTCTGTGTTAACTTAATCAATGGTGCCGATATAGAGTAAAACCCTTCTACAAACCTCCTATAATATCCTGCTAGCCCTAGAAAGCGGCAGACTTCTGACGGTGTTGTGGGTCTTGGCCAACTCTTCACTGCATCGATCTTCTGAGTGTCGACACTAATATCCTCGTCAGATATCACATGGCCTAGGAATTCTACTGAGTTCAGCTAGAATTCACATTTAGAGAACGACGCATAGAACTTGTGATCCCGAAGGGTCTGTAATACTATCTGCAAGTGGCCCATATGTTCTGTCTCTAAACGGGAATACACTAGAATGTCATCAATGAATATAATGACGAACACATCAAGATAGGTCCTGAACACGGTATTCATAAGATCCATAAAATTTGCTGGGGCATTTGTTAGCCCGAACAACATTACCAAGAACTCAAAATGCCCATATCTTGTCCGGAAAGCTGTTTTTGGAATATCCTTCTCCTCGACCCTCACCTGATAATACCTTGAACGTAGGTCAATCTTGGAAAAATATTTTGGCACCCTGGAGTTGGTTAAACAGGTCATCAATCCTTGGAAGTGGATATTTATTCTATATAGTAACCTCATTCAACTGTCGATAATCGATACACATCCTCAATGACCCGTCTTTCTTCCGCACAAACAAGACTGGCGCACCCCAAGGTGAAGTGCTAGGCCTAATGAAGCCCTTATCCAGCAAGTCCTTCATTTGCACTTTCAACTCTCGCAACTCTGCTAGAGCCATTCTGTATGGAGGGATAGAAATCGGGTGAGTTTCAGGCAACACATCAATGCTAAACTCAATCTCCCTTTTAGGAGGAAGGCTTGGGAGTTCATCTGGGAAAACATCTGGAAATTCATTAACCACGGGAATTGATTGTAGAGTAGGCGGCTTCACCTCCGCATCCATAACACGAACGAGATGATAAATATACCCCTTTGAGATCATCTTCCTTGCCTTAAGATAGGAAATAAACCTACCTTTCGGCGTAACAATATCCCCCTTCCATTCAATGAAGGATTCACCAGGAAATTGAAACCTAACCATCTACGTACGACAATCAACATTTGCATAGCATGAGGCCAACCAGTCCATTCCCATTATCACATCGAAATCAACCATTGCTAACTCAAACAAATTCGCCGAGGTTTGACGACTAAAAATCGTCACGGTGCAACCTAAATATACTCTCATAACAACCACAGAATCTCCTATTGGAGTAGATACCGCAAATGGTTTACTTATTAATTCAAGTTCGACGCTAAAATTATTAGCCACAAGGGGTGTAACATATGATAATGTAGATCCCGGATCAATCAACGCATATACATCATAAGCAAATACAGATAGTATACCTGTAACAACATCCGGAGACGACTCGAGATCCTGCCGACCTGCTAGAGCATTAATTCGATTTTGAGTACCACTCGAACTCGGCACTGCACCTCTACCCCTAGCACGACTTGTCGACTACTGGAAACCTTGTGCTGGAGGTCGAACTGATGAGGAAGAACCAGACGCAGATCCAGTCGGCTAAACCATACCATCACCTCCTCTATTAGGACAATCCCGCCTTATATGGCCAGGCTGTCCAGAGGAATAGCATACATCGGAACCTCGACGACATAGTCCAAAATGGGCCTTGCCGCGCTGATCACAACGTGGTGTTAGGGGTCTCGTCTGACTAGTATCCCTATGATGTTGCGAGCCAGATGCCCGCGAACTCTAACTTGGACCCGAATAGGTAAGTCGATCATATCGAGGTCTCTGAAACTGTGAAGGGGCACTAGCTACAGGTGGCGCCGAACTCCTTGAAGAATGGGGCCTGACACTACCTATGAAGTCACCAGAATACCCTGCAAATCTCATCCTCTTATGCTGGCCCCTATCCTGCTCCCTATCTACCCTCTGCTGGCGCTTACGATCCTCTACGGTCTGGGCATAATCCTGAATACGGGAAATATCCATGCCCTCTATCAAAGAGGCTGTCTTGCACTCATTTATCAGATGTGGTCCCAATCCGTTCACGAACAAATGAACCCTATCAGTCATCTCGGCCACTATATGGGGAACATACCTTGCTAAAGAATCAAACTGCATACTGTACTCTCGCACACTCATGTTACCTTGTCTAAGGTACAAGAATTTATCAGCTCTGGCTCGTCGTACCTCAACTGGCAGGTAGTGACGAAGAAATGCCTCAGAAATTTCCTTCCACACAGGTGGGCAAGCATTCGGACCCTTGGATCTTTCCCAACTATCATACCAGAAAATTGCTAAATCCCGTAACCGATAAGAAGCCAACTCTACTGCCTCCATATCACTAGTATGCATAACCCGCAGTGTGCGATGAATCTGATCAATAAAAGTCTGCGGGTCCTCCTTGGGGTCTGACCCGGTAAACACTGGAGGATCTAGATTAATAAAATCACGAACTCTGGCACTAGCCGGTCTATCAGCAGCACCGGTATTCTGTCTCTGAGTCTGAGAAGCTACCAAGCTAGTCAACAACTGTACCACAGTCCGCAAGTCCTGGTCTGTAGTACCAGATAGAGGAACTAGAGATGCTGGGTGGCTTCTAATATCCTCTGGGGAAGGTGGAGTAGATGAGGTCCGAGACGGCATCTCACTCTGAGGCTCACTTTGGCCTTCTCTAGCTTGGGGCACCTGACTGGTACCCTCTCCTGCATCTGTACCAAGCCGTCCACTAGTTGCTTGCTTCCTAGTCGAAGGCATCGCTGTAGTTTAAAAAAGGCAGATGTTAGGGACGAACACTTACGACTTAACTCTACGCACGACCTAGATTTAGGAAGAAGTTAACAACGCTAAATTTCAGGCAGCCCCCTGATTATAAATGTGGCACGCTACACATCCATAATCAAGACTCTACTAGACACGGCTCATAGACAATTCCTAGGACAAACCTGGCTCTGATACCAAGTTTGTCACGACCCAAGCAGCAGGGCCGCGGCTGGCACCCGTACCCTACTCGCTGAGTGCCGACGTACCTATCATCAAACTTCTCTTATTGTCTATAAGGACCGACGAGGCCAGTATAAATAGCAAACAATAATCATAATCAGCTAGAACTTTCCGATAATGACATGTACATACATATATAATATGGCCAACAAGGCTGCAATGCAAAAACTATACAACAATATATATTCGCCGACAAGGCAATCTCACTATACATATGTCAACCCCTTGTCTATGAGCCTCTACAGGAAGACAAGTAATGCAACCTGTGTCGGAACAAGGCCCTGACATACCCAAAATGCCTATGACAAAATGCATACCAAGACCACGGCAAGTCCGAAGGATGGATCTCGCCAATATCGGCTGAACTGGGCAGCCTACTGTGGTGGGGGAGCCTCCTCTATGTGTCTGTCCGGACTTGCAGCACCACATGCAGCGTCCACAGAAAAAGGACGTCAGTACAGATAAAGTGCTGAGTATGTAAGACAGGAAAACATTATATAAGAACAGTAATATGGGTCTGGATAAGAAACATACAACCTGTACCATCTTAGTGCCTCTGAGGGCGACTGACCATGAAATGCCTGATGTGCATAGGCATATACATGTATCATTTTAAATCATCATATATATATATATATATATATATATATGCCTCGTTGGGCCTCATCATCATCATATACATACGCCTCTGTGGGCCTCATCATCGTTATACCCAACTGATCAGTGGTTGCACAATAGGTACCGTACCCGGCCGACTATAGCGCGACTCGGTAGAGTAAAATAGCTGTCGATTATAGCGCGACTAAATAGAGTAAAACATATACATATGTATAGTTGCACAATAGGTGCCATACCCGACCGACTATAGCGCGGCTCGGTAGAGTAAAATAGACAATGCATGCTGGACTCATAGGAATCACACTTTCTGAACCTTTCAAAATGACGTAAGGTCGAAGAAACAACACACATCAATCCACTCATAAGAGGGGAAACAAGATAAACACTCCTAGCTTCTAAGAATAGAGCATCTTTGGGGGCTCGTTCATTGTATTATATATAATCTGAGTCATGCAAAAGAAAGAAAGGGACGGTCTCACATACCTTGTACACTCTGCATCAATTTCAAGCTATGCAACTGTCATACTCCTTGGTCTACAATAAAAGAAATGATTCTATCGTTATCCTCTAAGCGTTATAGTTATTATTAACCACAATCCTAAATTTATATGGTGTTCCTCCAAACCATTCTTCCTCCAAAACTCCATGAAATAGCAATAAAACATGCAACCCAAAACAACCACAACCCAGTCCATTACCAGTAATTAATTTGAACCCACGACTTCCGATCACCATCCCGTGAGTTCTTGCATGTATAGAACGAATTTTCAAGAATTCCCAGGAGAAAGAATGTACGAAAGATAGCAGTAACTTACCTTGCATGTTGGATAACTCTGCTCTCTTCCTTGGTTCTTCAACCTCTAGGGTTTACTCCCAATTAGGGTTTGAAAGAGAGGAAATTGGTTAGGGCCTTTCCGTAGTTCTTCAATCTCTAGATTTCTTTCCCCAATTAGAACTTGAAAGAGAGGAAAATTGATTAGGGCTTGTGTGGGATTTTTGAGAAGGGTTGCAGGGGTTTTATTTCGTTTGGGAGGTCTGAGGTAAGGATGAAATAACTAGCTCTTGGCCGACTTGGAACTTTTATTCTTGTCCTTTAATTTGGCAAATAAGTGACGCACGTGGCTGACGCCTACACATCTGCCATCGCATTTACGTCGCAAAACCAACATGCGGTTCGCATTCTTGACATAGATCTCAACCCAAAAATCTATCTCATTCTGCAACATAGGAGGTCTGATTTGCGGTCTGCATTATTGAAATGCGATCGCATATTTACCGCATTCCTGACGTAGATTTCTGCCAGAAATCTGTTTCGATCTGTGATACATTAGGTACGATATGCGGTTCGCATTTTAGAAATGCGACCGCACTTATGACCACATTTCTGGCATTGATCTTTGTCCAGAAATCTATCTTAGTCTGCGATTTCAACGTGAGAAAATGCGGCTCGCGTGAGGGTTTTGCGGTAGCATACCCAGCTTTGCGAAGCCTTTTGCTCTTTTCTTGACTTTTTGAACTCTCTTCCGGTTCTTAGTCCCTTATATGTAGACTATCTTACGGCGCAATATAACATACGCAATTATGGATTGTAACAAGCATAAGTAAATAAAACATGAAAGAAAAAGATACAAATGTAAAGTGCCATGCTATAATAGAAAGCATAATGTGAGTAAAACTTTCAAATACACCTTCTCAATTTAGTTGGGAGATCATTAGTTACTGACATAATCCACCATTCTCATAGCATGGAGACCGATCTCGGCTCGATCGGCTAATCTATTTCACCACGATGTGTGTGGATCAACATGATATTATGAATCCAATATAACAACGAGAAAGACATACCACCATGCGTGTGGCATGGCATCCGATCTCAGCTCGTCTCACCATGATGTGTGTGGGTCGACATGAAAAAGGAAGGAGGAACCACCATGTGCACAGCATGGCATCAGATCTCTCCGCAATCGGCTGAGCATCTCACCACAATGCCATGTGGGTCGACATGGGAAAATGGACTGATGCTAGCAGTGAATTCATCCCAAGTAAGGGGAATAATCTCATCATAGTGCAGAAGGGATTTGTCCCGAATTATCTTCTACACTGGCATGTGTAGTTTCAGGTGTAGGCCTTTACAACATACACCTTCTCAATTAGGTAATAATACTCCCAAAAACATTATTATAAAAAAAAATACTCATCTCATAGCCTTTCATAAAATCTTTCATTTTAGTGGCGCTTTTGGCCATACAAGATAATCTTCATTTTTAGCATAATGGCCACATATCAAATGCTTTTTTTCATTTCACAACATATGCATTGAGTTAACGAAAAATCATAGAGGCACATTTAACTTGTTCATATTCATGTGCATTTGAAAGGTTAAAGACATTGAAACATTTTTAAAGAGAAGAGCATGGCAATAGCGAATAAGGAATGTGTAGAGCTTCATGAGCATTTAGTAATTCAATCTGTTAAAGCACTTCAATCATGTAGGATCGTTGCATAAAAGTTATGAATTGGAAAGGAACTCATGGATAATATATAATTACTTGTCAATTATAATCATATTCTAGAAAATGTGGAAGCTCATACATGGAAGAACGTATAAATCATACTTTGAAAGATCAAGAAGAATTTCATAGAAATCAATTCTATTGGAAGGAGCTTATCCAAACATACCTCAATCGAGCTCCCTTTGGATCACTACAAGTTCCACTACTCCTAGCAACTTCAATATACATCAACATAGTTTGATAGAATTACTATTAGCAGAAATACTCATAATGTAGGTCTTTTAGGAATTATATCAAACACTTAGTGTGCATTCGTCCTTACAAATTTCCTACAATGGAATTTATTCATCCTACCACCAATTTCAATGACAACAACCAACCCACAATAGCCCTTAAAGGCCCAACAGCCTCCTTTGGCACATGCATGCCTAACCATTTACTTCCAACCCACAAGAATCACATCTCCTAGTCTTCATGTATATCCAAATTCACCATTGAGGGTTTGTGGCTTTCGATCACCATCTCATAAGCCCTGACATAATAAAGTGCTCCTTAAACCCATTATTAAACTTTGCATGAGACCTAGGTATAATGTCTAACCTTGTATGTTGAAGATCTTGTGAGGTATTCCCTCTTGAATTTGAACAATAAATTGAAATGAAGAAGTGTTAGAGGCCCCCTCCCCCCTTCTCTTAGAGTGTTCTCTCTATCAAAAATCGGATTTCCCTTCTAAAATAACCCCCTAAGTCTTATATTAAAAGAGAATCAGGTTAGAAATTTCCAAAAAGTACCCCTCCAATACCGAGTTTGTGATCACAAAATAGACCGCAAAATAAATGTGGGGTCCGCAAAACGATTTTGCGGTCTGCACATCAGATTGAGAAGTCTACTTCCATAATTTCCCATGCTAATTACGCAACGGATAAGAGGTCCGCGTAATGGCTATGTGGTCCACATAGCCAACCACAAAAAGACCCTCAATATGGAGTTGCTTTTGCATTGATCCGCAATGGTTCCACGGTCAGCGGAACTAATTCGTGGTCTGCATAATTGATCGTAGAATTTCACTCTTCTACCAAGTCTCCTACATACTTCATGATGTATTGCACAGTCCAGAAATTCCAAACACATTAGCTTGCCTTTGGCACTATAAAACCTTTAAATCCTTGGCGAACATTTACGGGGACTTACAACAACGCTAATGAGTCAGGCGGTGAAACACCCTTCTTGATGAAAGCGAAGATGAGGACCCACACTTCACAGATGAGAGTGACAATGAACAACCAGATTTGATGATGGAGTATGACGCCACCACTCAGCATGCTCTGCATATGCAGACTCCACCCACCATTAGACAAACAGTGTACGAGTCGCGCGCGTGCTTTAATTCAAGGAAGATTCCCTACCTTGATCACTTGCCAAGTATGTCGGATGCAGATTCCATCACAAGGGATCTTAATGACATTCGTACAAAAATGTGGGATGAAAGTAAACCAATTGAGCTCTACAAAAATATGCTTTTCAATGGAAAGGCTAGCTTCAGTAGGGCTGTGCAAATTTACAACATCCAATACTATCTAGATCGAGGTTGTTGAGTCGTCCAGAAAAACATAAAATGTGATTTTTCGTAGATGGGACCAAGATTGTAAGTGGATGTTGCTTGCGAGAAAATTGAAAACTAATATGTGGGTGGTTGAGAAATACATTGGCAAGCATACTTGTAACATGGACACATTCAATGTGAATAATTTTAACTTCAATGTTGATTTAATTTCCCATATCTTGATTCCACACATTGAATCGTCCATAAGGTACAAGGTGAAGGAGTGCATAACATCAGTTGTGCAGGTATATGGCTATACCATTACCAAAAGAAAGGCATTTCTCCGGAGTAAACTTGCATTTGAGATTGTTTATTGCAACTGGGATAAGTCATTTTTGGCTCTTCCGAGGTACATGGCTGCTTTGCAACACTTTAATCCTAGGACAATTGTTGAATGGAAGCACGCCGACGTCGTGACATTCCACAAAACATATTTAGATATGTGTTCTGGGCATTTAAACCATCCATTGATTGTTTTTTTCATTATTCGGCTGGTAATGTCCATAGAAGACACACATGTGTACGGGAAGTACGATATAAAGATGTTGATTGATGTTAGAGTAGATGCTAATGTCCAAATACTTTGCCTCGCTATGCTATTTGTGCCAATAAAAGTCAAGACACTTGGACATGGTTTTTAAACCACTTGAAGGAGCACGTTGTGAGATAATGTTCAGGTATTTGTCTATATCTGATTGGCACATTGTGATTTTGTGCTTTGAGCGTGCTTTGGATGAATGGAAGGGGTATTAAGGCTACCACCGTTACTTGTTAGGCACTTGAAGGCCAACTTCCAGCGATCTTATCAGAACTAGAGGTTGCATGACCTAATGTGGATGTGCTGCAACAGATCATCAAGAGAGGAAATTCGTGATGTGAATGTAATAGATTAGGCTGGAAGACGAAGGATCTTATATTTGGCTCGAGAATCTTGAGATTGAGAAATGGACTCTGCACAAGGATGGTGGTAGATGATGGGGAATTTTGACTATAGATGTCTTAGAGTCTTTCAATGGGTTGTTGAAATCAGCCCGTGGACTGCCGGTCACTACCATCATGCGGATGTCATTCAAGCAGCTGGCAGAATGGCATGTTGATAAATTCTGTGGTGCATCCTCCTTGGTTGAAAGGGGTGTTTAAATTATGCCAAACTCAATGCAATGGTTTGAGCATTATAGGAAGCGGTCATAGTAGCATACATATTTTCAATATTGTAGTGACCGAAATACTTTTGAAGTTCGAACAAGTTTGCATCGAGGCCGCGGTAATAATATCCACACCATCAATGAGAGCACGCGGTTATGTTCATGTTGTAAATAGATGATTTATCACATGTCATGCTCTAATGCCATGAAGTGCTTTTAACATACTGGGTTTGTAGCGATGAGGTATGTTGATAGAGAACATAGTGTGATTGCATATGCAAACACCTATAGCAGGCACATCCAACCAGTGGGTTCTAAGTTTTATTGGCTGCTGAAACCATTTGCAATGATATGTAACAAGGCATTTTTGCGGCACAAGGTAGTGTAAAAAAGAACACAGATATGGAATCAAATGGATATTGGGGATACCGTATACACGCGTAAATGTGGTCTATGTTCCCAAACAGGACAAGATAACCGTAAATTTTCTACAGTCGGTTTGGGACGCGGTGGCAATTCAGCTCGTGGTGGCAGTTCATCCAACATTGGCAATTATTAGCCCTTTTAATAGTGTTTTTTAGCAGTGTGTTTACTAGGAACAAGTGTTTGTAATGGTTTGTTTGTAATATGAATGAAATAAATTTGTATTTCTAATAGTGTTAGCCCTAATTGATATATTAACATTGTCTATTCAATATACTACATAACACATAGAATTTAAAAAAAGAAAAAAGACATTTTCATTCGTCATTATTGTCACTGTCGGGCACTAATTCATTGTTATTGTCATCGGGGTCTTTGTTGTCTTTTTTTTTCGTCTTCTTTCTGATAGCAACAAGGTCGGGAATCCAAACTAGAGTAAGAATTTGAGAAGTAAATGCGGAAGCAATAACAATAAGGAATTGAACAACTAGAATTAAAGTACAGAAAATAAAGGATATGGGAAAATTCAAGGAAAGAATTCCAGGAACTTCCAAGAACACAAGTTCTATAGCCTTGACAAGATCTAAGCAACAACGTTGTGATTTATTGAAGAAATCAAACGCCTTTACCTAAGATCAAATCAAATAATAGATTCGGATCTTGACCGCTTTAAGAGTAACTCGAGACAACAATTAATATCTAGAATTAATCGCCTTCTGAGAATACCTCAAAGGAACCAAAGATATCACAATAGAGAAGTAATCTTACTACCTTGAACTATGAACAAGTAAAAGGTTGAAAGATAAATCTCAAAGCATAAGTAACAAAGGTTCAAAAGAACTCTCAAGTATGATATTCTTATTCAATAATGTAGTTCCACATGAATGAGAAGAACTCCTTATTTATAGGAGTAAAAACCTTAAAA
>MCJB01027687.1:0-40907 GCA_002018475.1 Nicotiana obtusifolia
GGGTATACGGGCTTCCCGCTAAGCAATTCTACCGCTATAGGTGTGGAATGCACGGAATAGGCAGTTCATCCGGAGGGGAGTCGCTTGATGGGAAAACCCTCGCCTCTATGCAGGCCCATGTAGAAAAGCTCACATCCGAGCTAGAAGCTGCAAAGCAAAGAGAGAAGGAGAGAGAAGAAAGAGAGAAGGAGAGAGAAGAAAGAGAGAAGAAGAAATAAAAACGTAGAGATGCTCAGTATGTTGCTCTACGAAACCAGATCAAATCTCTCTTGGCTTCTGGCTCTTTTCCAATTCCCCGGTCACGTGAATCATCGCCGGATGGTGTGGAATATGATGACACTTCATCCAGCGATGACGATGACGATGTAGACATTAGTAATGGTTAAATTGTAATAACAACTTATATAATGTATAAGTTCATTTGAACTTTAAACCTTATTGTTGTTTAATGTTGTTGTTTAATGTGTTGTTTATTGTAGTTGTTATTCTTGTTGTTGTTTGTTGTAGTTGTTCTTGTAGTTGTTGTTGTTTTAATGGCAAAAAATGCTTCTTTTAGGAATTTGGTAAAACTGGCAGGTGGTGTAGCTGCCAAAACAGGCAGTTTCTGGAAAAAATATACCACCAAAAGCGACCAACTTTGGTCGCCAAGTGGTCGCTATTTTGCTGGAAAAAAAATTGATTCAGCAAGATAGCGACCAAAGTTGGTCGATTCTGGAAAAATAAATAAAATTAAAATACTAAATAAGCGACCAACTTTGGTCGCTTATGTAGTATTTTAATTTTATTTATTTTTCCGTTTGCGACCAACTTTGGTCGCTTAGTTCAGATTTTAATTTTCTGAATTTTTCAGTGGGCGACCAAAGTTGGTCGCTATTTTGCGACCAACTTTGGTCGCTAACAGTGAGTGACCACCTGAATACTGACCAGACCATTGTGGTCGCTTTTTGGTCGCTTTTGGGCTGATAGGGACCAACTTTGGTCGCTTTTTTCGGTCGCTTTTTACCTGATTTTTAGTAGTGTACATTATATTTTTTATAAATATTTTAGTTCTGTAATTCAATTCATATAATTTCGCCGACTACCCTGTTACTCGCACACCTACCAACTAGAATGTGGACAGTCAGACTAATTCCACTCTTTATGTAATATTTCTTTTCTTACTGATTGAATTCAGGTAGAGAGAGGAATATTTGATCAAAAACCTTAGTCCGATAGGGGGATAGTATACATTCAATCCGGATAAGATACTGAGAGGAAAGACGAATAATCAGTTCTTTTGATCTTGTTCGGGCTTGGAAAAGCTTCCTTTTTCAATTCCAGAAGTTACAGAGCCTAAGAGATTGGAAAGGTTTAAATAAGAGTGTGCCTAGCGTCTTTCGCTCTCTCTTATTAGAAGAAGGAAGGTCGATTTCTTAAAATGCTATACCAATGCCATATCTAATTAAATTCAGTAAGATTCAATTTTTCTCCTTTCGATTTTGATTCATTCGTCCTGATAACTTCGATTTTTTCGGCTCAAATATTAACTAGTGCATAATACCATATTTGCATACTGAAATATTTGCCATAAATGGGCAATATTTGCATGCATGTGGGGTAAAAATGGGGAACAACCCACCTGAATCCTACCAAGAAAATCAATTATAGATATGTGGGACTGACAGCTAATTAAATGCTACCAAAAAGGATAAGCTTCTCGCGAATTATGATTGGAAAGATAATTTAGGTTGATTCTTGGATATGAGTAAGAGAAGATAGAGCAGAAACGAACTTTGTGTTGTGTTATGACAAAAGACTTAGATTTGAGGTTTAGATTATATATTTAGAATTTAATTTGCTAAATAATTGTTATTCATCGTTTCATAATATATTGTTCTGCATTATATTATTTTATCATATATTTTTTAAATGGTTGTTACCCAACTCCTCGTAATTATATTATATTGTAATATATTGTTTGAACAAAAAGAGGAATAAAATATGAATTTTAAGAAAAATAATTAAAAATATAATGAGAAAAGTCATACATATACACATAATTAAAATCATAATAAATAAAAAATCAAGAGGCCAAAATATTAAAAATAGAAAGACTCTCTCTCTCTCTCTCTCTCTCTATATATATATATATATATATATATATATATATATATATATATATATATATATCACTTTTTTTTGTAGGCGACAAAATTTGCCATTAAAGGTAAACAATGTCGCTTCCAAAACTGTTACGCGGCGCCTTCCTGAGATTCGTTGGAAGGGTGACGTAAGGCTAAGCAGTCGATGTCAGTGTGATTGCTGTCCGCCAACTGAGATCCCCTCCGTATGCTAGACTAGATTGTAAGTGTCGTACGGAAAAACCAATGTCGTGAGCAACTGAGAGAGCAAAAAGAGAATTGAGAATGAAAGAAAGCTTGATTGCATTAATGAAAGCTATTACAGAAAAGCAACACGGTGTCGAGTGGAAGAGGAACACCTTCTTCATGGTCAGGTGCAGCCGGTAGAGATGATGTAGCAATTGTTGGTGGAAGAGTGGATGAAGATGGAAGTGATGTAGCAATTGCTGGTGTTGATGAAGATGGAGATGAAGCTGATGAAGTTGAAGAGTGAGAAGCAGCTGCATCAAATGTAGTGCTGGTTGTTGGATGCTCGCAACCAAAGATGGCAGGGACCCAGTACTCAGCCCCGCAGTACCAGGCAGAGCAATTGGGGCCCAAAACGGCAGTTGACATTATCTACCAAATTAAACTCTCCCCAAAGTGTCGAGGCATCGTCCTCGGTTGGTGTAACTATCTCAACAGGATAAGCATCATATAAAGATGATGAGGATCGTCATCTTCTATGTAGAGAAGCTCCCTCATCACTAGCTTCTTCATCATCGTCGATCGTCACGATGTCTATGACCGGCTCAGAAGGAGGACCAATCACCATCGCCACCGGAGATGACTCGGGGGCATCGGTCTTCGCCCTCTTATTCTTTTCCCTGACAGGGGAGGAACGTCTTCTCTTTGGTTGTTTGTCTTCTGGCCGGGGAATCCGTAAAGAAACATTTGCTCTCGAAGCAGGCCCAGAAACACCTGTTCGAGTAAGTGCCTCCTGAAGCAGCCTCAATGTATCAGTAGAATCAGCCAAGACATCCTCCTCGGGAACAACAACAGAGCCCGCGGGTAGACCTAATTTTAATACAAAGGTTAGAAGGGATCAATCAAGTTCTTCACTTGAAAAATTGAAACAAGGTGAGTTTGAATTACCATGATTCTTGGCCTTCCACCCGTATTTAGAGGCCAGTTCTTTCCATAAGCGAGTCTTAGGCGCCGTAACGTCCAAGATCTTTTGTACCCACCGATCCAAACCTTCAACCACCGGTGGGATCCATGAAATTGCTGAAACAGGCAAAGGGTGGAGGATCAATACGGCTATAGAAAAATATTTAGTAAAAGGAAATACTAAACAAATAGCTTACGAATGCGGTTCCAAG
The DNA here is from genome assembly GCA_002018475.1 of Nicotiana obtusifolia. NCBI lineage: Eukaryota > Viridiplantae > Streptophyta > Magnoliopsida > Solanales > Solanaceae > Nicotiana > Nicotiana obtusifolia. Next base: position 3,482 of record MCJB01027687.1, read on the forward strand.
CTGCCGGAAAGGAGGGAGTCGTTGCTGGAATGATATCGTTGGTGGCAGCTGCAACGAACCGTTCCATCCACCCATGGCCTTTTTCATCATCCATGCTAGACAACAAAGCATGGTGGCTACGCTTGCAGAGGTTTATCATTCCCCCCCAGAAGATTTTGGGAGAATAGAGATTCATCATATGAGCTAAGGTTAGCTCCTCTCCAGTCTCCTGGCACAAACGCCAAAGGCAAGCAACCGTCCTCCACACGGAAGGACTTACTTGTGCCAAACACACTTGGTAGCGGAGGCAAAACTCCGCAATCATGGAGTCAAGCTCTCCGCTGAAAGAGAACACACCCAAAGTAAAGGGATACGTGTAAAAATATGTAAAACCCTCCTTGGGTAGGGTGACTCGCTTCGATAGATCAGGAGCAATAATATCCAAGTCATGGCAGCCACAATCTTCCTTCACAGCAGGAATGCTAGAAGGACGTATGGAAGAAGGATACCTACTGACGGTCTATGTACGAGAGTTAGCAGTAGGTAATATCTCTTCGAAGTCTTTTGTGGTAATAAGACTTCTAGGGATGATGGAGCCCACTGTTGGAGGAGCAAAGTCCTCGGCCTTGTTCTTGCTCTTTGAAAAATCGGTACGCTTTGAGGAAGAAGCCATTATATGGAAGAAGGAGAAGGTTTTTTGATTGAAGGGAATTAGAGAGAAGATGAAGAGCAAGATGCAAGTTAGATAAGGGAAGCTTGAAAAATTATGAAGTACAGGGAGTTTGGCATTTATGTTGACCGTTACATCTTCATCAATGTCCCTTATAATTGACATTAAAGAAGGGCACGATCCTAGGACCTCCTTCATAGCTATAAATAGTGAGCTCAGTTGTCATTGTAAAGGACACGAATTTTCTGGCAAACTTACGCTACATCCTATACAAAGCTCAATACAATCTTATCTTCTTACTGTTTGATTTCGTTGTTGTTGTGCCCGGAAACCTAGTTCCTGAAACTGTTGCTTCTGATGTTTCGTCTATATCCTAAGGCTAAGTATTGCTTAATTTTTTGATTATTTTATTATAATCAGAATCAAATTAATTCGTTTGTCTAGAAACTACGTATAAATTTAACTGTATCGTTTTACGGAAACAGACCTCCTATATCATCTTCTAGCAGCGACTTGACAGGACTTTAGTGATGACTAAGTCGCCACAACAGAAATTTTCTTTTCTAAAGGAACTCTCTTGGCCACAATAGTCTTAACTCTATTACAACTTTAGTCGCATAATTACTGGCATTTTGTAGCAACTATAGTCTCTAGGTCATTGTTAAATTAATTATTCATTGGAGATCTATCTAAAATCTAATTTTTTTTCTTTTTGTCGTGTAATTGTTTATATTTTGTTGCAAGTTTAGTCGAAAACTCAATATTGACGATGCAGAATAAAAGTCGAATAGGTTACTAGTAACGTCATTATTCATTTAGCAACCTACATAAATAAAGAGGAGAAAATATGTAATATTTATGCTATCTATACCTCAAATTTATTTTAAAAAGTTAAATAAATACATACTCAAAAATAATATTGATAGATTTAAACAACGAAAGAATTCTGAGAAATAGTCACACTGGATAAAGTTAAGTTAAATTTAAAAATTTATACAAAACTATATTTATCGTATTATATTAAAGTGATAAGTTAATAAAAATATCATATAGCAATTTAAATGAATGAATAATACAATTACGAAAAGCAAGGAACAAAAAGAGGAATAAAATGCAAATTCAAGGGAAAATAGAGAAATAAAAGACTTATAATTAAAATTATAATTCGAAAATTCCTATATATACAGATTATTAAAATCATAATATATAAAAAATCAAGAGGTAAAAATAATTAAAAATAGAAGAGTCTAATATCTATATATATAATTGGTTTTTGCGACGAAAGTCGCCACCAAAGTAAACAATAGCTCTTCTAAAACTTGGCATGGTTGTCGCCACTTCTAGTGGCGACCTACTCTGTCGTTTTTCAGTGGCGACTTTACCAGTCTTTAGGGGCGACTAAGTCGCCACAACAGTGTTTTCCTTTCTGAAGCAATTTTCTTGGCCACAATAGTCTTAACTTTATAACGACTTTAGTCGCATAATTGATGGCATTTTGTAGCAAATATAGTCCCCACAAAAGCGGAATAGGTCACCATTAAATTAATTATCATTGGAGATCTACCTAAAATATTTTTTTTTCTTTTTGTGCATAATTGTTTATATTTTGTTGCAAGTTTAGTCGAAATCCAATATTGACTATGTAAACACAAAAAGTCGAATACGTCACAAGTAAAGTTATTATTTATTTAGCAACCTACATAAAACATATTTTCACGTGATGGTCATAATAAACATCATAAGTATCATTTGAGCCAATCAATAATCATATAGTTCTTAATTATGTTCTGACACTCTCACACAAGCTCATTTCCACGTGCTGAAATACACATAAAATATCATTTAGTCATCTATGCATATGAAAATATTCAAAACATGTGGTCGTAGGCACGTATCCAATGACGTTCCAATTATACTTAAGGAATTTACCTTTTAGCATTAATTAATAATAAAATTAATCATATTAACAGAACAAGCAAAAACGCAACTATGGTAAGGACGCTGCAGCACTTTAATTTCTATCATTGAGTTGTAGGTGGGCATCGGAGGAGGTGAATGGATGATGTACAGGAAAATAGAATTGTTGTTCATTTTCCTTTATTGAGTAGTTTTTTTCTTTCTTGTTGATCTGTACATATTATAATTGGTAATAAAAATATTTATTTACCAAAAAAAGCTTAATTTATTATTGAAACTATAACTAATACTCCGAGTGTAATTTTAGAAAAAAAAATAATTCTTTCTTGATCGGAAAAAATCAAATATTATGGACCACATAAAAAATATCAAAAAATCAATTAAAATGGACTATTTGACTTTAATGTCACCTAGAAAATAAATAAAGTAAACCTTGGCATTCAGTAAGGAAAATTTCATCGGTCCTTTCTTTCGTATGTGTGTTGGGGGCATTTCAACGGTCCTTTCTTTTTGGATTAAAGTTATTGAGTTCGGCCAAGCCTATAACGCCAGCTTCACCTAAAGTTATTGAGTTCGGCCGAACCTATAGTAGTAATATCAAACGAAAATAAAAGTTATGTAGAGAGAGAAATTAAAATATTAAAATTAAAGTTTCAATTATATAAAATTTAATGAATTTGAATTCTTAAATGTTGGGAAAGTTGTTACAGTTGTGTTAAAATGTTTAGAATTTTTTAAAAAAAGAATCATATTTCAGATGTCGTACTAGTCAGCCTTTGATAAGGAAATCAAAAGGGAGAAAAAGAAAAAAACAGTTACTGAATTTATCCAACTTATTGTACAAAAAGGTTTGCCAAATAATTCATAAAGTCCACCTGATTATTAGTTCAGGCCTCTAGCCTGCCTTCCACCTTTATGACGTACGAGTAAGGTCTGTATAGATATTATCTTCCTCAGGCTCTGCACTGTACGAATATCCTTTTCAGACTTTGCACAATGAGAATACATTGAGTTTGTTATTGTTGTCGCCTTCGGCTGGCCTTCTACGCGGAGAAGTAAGACTTGTTCCCCTCTTGAAAGAATTTTATCCTAATTACAAATGCTCATCATATTACTATGCACTAGGTTATGAACCCGAAGAAAACAAGTATACAGTTTTGATGACTGGGATGTGGGACCCATTTAAATAAAAATAAATAAAAGAAAAAGCAAAACAAAAGCTGCAACAAGTTAGAAATGGAGGGTAACAAGATGGCAATTTGCAGATTTGCATATTGCAACAAATGAATTTGATTGGCTGAATTGAACGGCTTCTTTCCTTATAAATAGAGCCATTCAGTTTCATTTCAAGACGCATCAAAATCGAGAGAAGCCAGAAAGAGCTAGAGAGAGTAATTCATATTTGTAGTCTGTGAGATAATATTGAGTCTGAGTAATATTATAATAAGGTGTTTAAAATAAAAAGTTATATGGGATCGAACCCGATCACTTGCATAGAAAATATCGGTTTTGGGATTCGACGACCAACGTCGATTGGAGCCACCAACCGATAGGTCGAGACCGGAATATCAAATTAAGAAGTCCGAGACCGGATGTCGTCTGAACGAAGCTCGAAGCCAAAGCGCTCGAAGGGAAATCATCGAGGCCGATCAGGGTAAAACATCATATCGTAAAGTTATCAGATTTGGTAACTGAAGGACCGGAAATCTCGTGATATACAAACATCTCGGGGGGAATCGCGGCTCAGATCAATAAAGACGTTGAATCCATTAATTCTAGGAATATCTTACCTTGTAAATAAGATTTTTACCTTGTATAGGATTCTTCACCTTTCCTATATAAACAGACAGCCCCATTTGTAAAAGGGACACGATATACAATCAATATAAAAAAGCTATAGTCTACTTTGCTCGTCCATCTACTTCATATTTTATTTCAAAGGGCTTCTAACACAGGAAGATTATTCAATGTTGGCGGTTCGCTTCTTTTTCTTGTTCACTAATTTAGTATCTATTTCTGTTTATTCTTTAATTGTATTAAATCAGGTCGCTTATCCTTAAAACCACATATAAATTTAATTGTTACTCGTAATCCAGGGTAAACAAGAGTGATATTTCTTTGAAGTTGTAGTAATCGCTTGACACTACTAAATTATAATATTATAGTAGTAATATTGCTCCGTTCGAATATTGTGTTTTATCCCGTTAAAAGATTTAATATCATTATTACTCTCTGGTGATATTATTATTTATCGTGGATATATTTCTGAACGGGATATTATTTTTCCCAACATAGGAATGATAAAACATGGTTCACAAGAAACTGGATTTTCACTTTAGTTTCAATCATATGAAATATTAGAAATTATCAGATTGCCGGGTTCTTTAAAACCAAGTTTAGACATTGCCCATTATTAGAAGTGAAAGGAAAATTAGCAATCCTAGACAGTTACATTGATACCATGTATTTGTGGATTTTACAAAATACTCGAAAAAAACGGGAGTGTCATATCATTGACTCTCATTCACAATGGATAGGCGCTGAGGTGGTTGGTTTACGTCACGATCCAAAATCTAAATAGTCGTGATGACATTTAATTCAACTTGTTAGGTAAGCTAATTAACAACTATTCAAATTAATGAGATTTATTAAGAGAAAAATTAATAATATAACTGCTTTTATACAAAATTTCTCAAGGACTGGTAATACAAATCATAAGCTCCTAAGATTTAAATTTCTTTAGAAAAACCGAATTGAAATAATTACAATATCTGTTTGACATGTAAATGAACAGAATTCGAATCTAATGCTACCAAGAACTAGTGATAGTCATAACTGGAAGACGAGTACATCTTCCCATCCAGCTCCCTCCATAAGCAGCAAAATCAGCATCCAACATCTGCACGCAAGATGCAGAAGTGCATTATGAGTACAACTGACCCCATGTACTCAATAAGTAACAAACCTAACCTTAGGTTGAAAGTAGTGACAAGCTGGGATAAAGGGTCAGAGTCCAACTCCAATAACCAGCAACAATCATAACAATAATAATAAAATGGACATGACAATAACTCAAAGGTAAGATGCTCAACTCGTTCATAGTTACGGAAAGATAGGTATGCTTTTCAGGTATAACAGTAAATCCCAAATCTTTCACCTAAAATACCAAAACATATGAATAAGTTTGAAAATTGGAATTTTTCCCAAAAACCTTTCAACAATAAATAAGATGTTTCATTTTCAGATAGCATGAGGAAAACACATCTCTATGCCTACATGTCAATATAAAGGAAAATTAGGAATATCACCAAAGATAGGTAATAGAAAGAAATGCATCTCAATGAACACATGTCAAACGCAATGCATCTCAATGATGAACTCATGTACTCACACTCTCAGGGTACTCAATCTCATTGTCCCGGATTCTTACTCATCATGCTCAATATGCAGAGCACTCAGTTACTCAGTACTGTACATATCAAATCCAGCCCAAATGCAAAGAAGCAAAGGCAGATCCAGCCCAAAGATGCAAATAAACCAGGGCAGATCTAGCCCAATGCAAATGAACCAGCGCAGATCCAGCCCAATACAAATAAACCAGGGCAGATCCAGTCCAATACAAATAATTGCTAGCAATTGTGTCCACTGTGGGTGTGCAGACTCCGAATGGACCGATTCAGCTCAAGCGCTATAATAAGCCAAATCCTGGCATGAATCAATAAAGCCTGTTGCAGTGTCTAGCCTGATCCCATAAATATTACTCACAACAAGCCCTCGGCCTCACTCAGTCATCAATCTCTCTAGTCTCTCGGGCTCACAACACTCATGTTAAGCAGTCATAATCAATGATACAAGATGTGGCAATATACGATAACAGAGACTGAGATATGATATGAAATGATGAATGCGACTGAGTACATAACTGCAATTTAAGCAAATAACTCCACAGCAAAGAACGACCATTGTGAGTCCCAATAGTATCAGCTTATAGCCTAAACATGATTTCTAGCATGATTTACAGCTCAAGTGCTCTAACACATAGAGTGCAGTAAAAATGTTCAGATAAAATAGCTACTCAGTTCCATAGAATCATCTAAATCACAATTCACATGGTGCAGCCCACACGCCCGGCGCCTAGCATGTGCGTCATCTCAACATCAATCACATAACACTTAATTCGAGGTTTCATATCCTCAGCACCAAATTTAGAAGTGTTACTTATCTCGAACAAGCCAAATCCAATACCGAGAAAGTCAACCGATGCTAAATGCCATCCCGCGCATACCGACCTCCGAACGGCTCGAAACCCAATCCTTGTGATGAAATTCCTCTCCAAAGTCGCTCAAAACCGAGCTCCAAGTCTCAAAATTAGGAATAAAACGACCAACACTCGAAATATAGCTTTTGCCCAGCGATATTCGCTTTTGCGAACAAAGAGCCGCTTCTGCAGCATCACTTTTGCGAACAAATTCCTGTTTCTACGGAAAACACAACAGGCACCGCTTTTGCGGATGCGCGGGTGCGAGAGAAAACACGCTTCTGCGCACTTACCCGATTATGCGGTCATAGCTTCCACTTCTGCGCACACACAGGCGAGCCTCTTCCTCCGCATCTGTGATGATCCCCACCCAAGCTTTTTTGGCTTCTGCGACCAACTGTCCGCATCTGCGTCCATTCTTCCGCAGATACGCAAACACCAAAACCAGCAGCCTTAGCCAAATGCAACTTGCAACAAAATGGTCTGAACCTCGTCCGAAAATCACACGAGCAACTCGGGACCCCGTCAGAATATGCCAACTAATCCAATAACATAATGCGAACCTACTCGAGGCCTCACATCACGCATAACAACATCGAAATGACGAATCGCACCTCAAATCAAACATGAACTTTGAACTTTCAATTTTCAAAACTCGCGCCGAAACATTTCAAATCAACTGGGAATAAACCCAAATTTTGCATACAAGTTCCATATCACATAACAAGCTATTCCAATTCCCAGAACCACAATCCGAATTCGATATCCACAAAGTCAACTCTCCGTCAAACTTATGAACTTCTTCATGCCTTCAAATTTCTAACTTTCGCCAATTAGTGTTGAATCCTTCTAGAAATATCCAAATGCAAATCTGGGCATACGCACAAGTCCAAAATCACCATCCAGACCAAACGGAACCATCAAAACTCTATTCCAGTGTCAAGTTCACAGAAGTCAAACTTGATCAACTCTTCCAACTTAAAGCTTCAACAATGAAATTCATTCTTCCAAATCGATTCCGAATAACCTGAAAACCAAAACCGACGATTTACACAAGTCATAATACATCATACGGGGCTACTCATGCCCTTAAACTACCAAGCGAAGTAAAAATACTCAAAATGGCCGGTCGGATCGTTACAGTTTAGAACATTTAAGAACAGAAGTCTGCAGTTTTTGTGATAGAGAGATTGTATTCGTCGTGATCAGGCCAGAATGTTACTGGTTTGATGTTACGAAAATTAGTTGGAGATATTTGGAAACCCAAGGACTTCCAGACAAGGGCTGGAGCGATTTTATGGGAAATGATCAGATATATTTTTAAAGCCTGTATATAGTTATTTAGAAAGCCTCTTCCCATTGAAATAATTTTACAATATTTGTCACCAAGATATTAAGTATGAAAAGGCCTTTGTGAGGTCATCTTATTTTTCTTTGAGTTGTTTGTTCTATTAGTTTTATACTGTTAGTGACATTCTTTTCTCATTTATCAATCACCCCATAAGAAGCATTCATCTGTTGGATTTCATTTGGAAGGGTAATATTTCCTCTGACATTTAAGCTTAATCAATCTGATAAGCATGACATTATAGTATTGCAGTTTGCTGGCATTTAAGCTTGCAACGACTCTTAAGTCTGCAATTACAGTCAAATCTCTCTATAACAGCCTAGTTTGTTCCGATATCGTTTGGCTACTATAGAAAAGTACTATTATCGAGGACATATATTATAATACAACATAAAAATCGAATCCGAAAAAAGATTGACTTTTATAGTGAATGGTTGTTATATATGCATGTTGTTACATAGAGATCTGACTGTATTAAGTTTATATCTTTACTGCATATTATCAAGTTTTTGCGTTGGGAGGAAACCATTTGGACATCCACTTGAACTATATATATGAGACGTTAGTATAGGGGCGGCTTAATACTAATGGAGCCTAAAGCCAAAATTCAATGAGAGGTCTTAATTTTTTTCTGTAAAAAAGAAAAGCTTTCATACTATTTTGAAGTAATTCCCAATACATTTATATCCAAGAGTGTGGAGAGTTTGTGTAATTGAGTACTTCCACTATTTCATTTTGTGTGATAAGTGCACAACAGAAGCTAAATCACTTTCTAAAATTGAAGTGCGCAAGGGAGAGACAAAACTTTTTGGAGTGCAGAAGCAACAATCCCAGTGAGGCAGTGGGCTAAAGTTAAAGAATTTAACCAACTACAGTCAGAAATCTCTATAACAGCATCGCTATATAACAACCATTCATTAATAAAAGTTAAGTTATTTATGGAACCAAATTTCATGCTATGTTATCATTTTGCTATGACAGCCAAAAAAACCCGAAACAAATAGGATTGCTATGGAGAAGTTTGACCTTATACACATACACAATTCACACAACTATGGGAGAGAATGTTTAACCAACTGCTTGATTATTAACTTTCAGAAAAAGAAGAGTGTTTTATCTCTCTTAAAATGCCACCACATTTGCTTGTGTAAGCCTTATCATTCAATTTCCTAGAGCTTTGAACTTGATTGGGTGACTAAATGTTGTGTTGTCTGTGGAATGGAGAAATCTATTGAGCACATTTTTTTCGATCGCCCTACTGCTGTAGCTTTATGGAACCAGCTGTGTTTATATGCTCATATTTCAGTTTCTTCTCCTAATAATACTGGTTTCAGCCTTTGAATATTGGCCATTTGAATTTTAGTTTTTAATTTATTACTTGGAAAGAACTCATTCCTTTTGTCTTCGGCATATTTGGTTAACTAGGAATCATAATACTTTCACTGCTGCTACAAGTACTGTATCTGATACAACCCAGGGAGAACCACACTCCGCTGCTACAAGTACTGTATCTGATACAACCCAGGGAGAACCACACTCCAAAAGCTAATTATTAAGGTGGGAAAGCCCAAGGCTATATAAATCCCACATAAGCACATTGCAATACCGATGTGGGACTCAAGTCCCACACCGTGCAATGGACCATAACAAACCACCGCGCTCCGCATCCGTCGTTCCAACGGCTGTGTGCTAGACTTTTCTAGCCCCGGGCGAACACTGCAATACCAGCGTTACCATTCATAGCACGGTGGGCACGGAGTGCGGTGGGTGGCTCTGATACCAATGTTACACGATTGTGGGAATTCAGATGAATTCGAGGATCGCAGCACTGCCTTAAGAATAAGCTCAAGAAGAAGAAGAAGAGGAATAGGAGGAAGAGGAGGAGATCTGTATGTATGGATTGATAAGTCGAAAATGTAGCTTACAATCCTATTTGTACTGATTAGATTGTTTCCAAAATGATAAAGCTACAACAGATTCCTTTCTAACTGAATTTTGTTATTCTAACTAGCTCAACCAACTTTAACTAACTCTCCCACTGCGTAACTAACTTTTGAACTTCACGACTTCTTTCTTCAATTACTTGAGCTGCTCGAGCCTTTCCTCTGTAATTGTCTATCAGTATCTGTGACTAATGTGATTTGCATTAGAGTTCTATTTACTTGCTAATAATAATCATGCTACCTCCAAGTCTTTTAAGAGTATTTCTGTGCAGTGGTATCCACCACACTTGGGGTACTATTACTATATATTGAATACAGATGGTGCGATATTAGGCAATCAGAAATCCAAGTACCACTTCGATTCCTCCTGCACTACATACTGCAGAGCACCTCGTTATTACTCTCTCTGTTTCTGTTTAGATGACACTTTCCTTATTAGTCCGTTCCAAAAAGAATAATACATTTCTACAATTCGAAATAATTTAACTTTGAACTCTTCATTTTATCCATAATGAGAAGCTTTTATAACTACACAAATGTCATGGCCCCACAAAGCTTTTAAAGCCACAGGTTTCGAAAGTCTTCTTTTTTTTCTTAAACTCCGTGCCGCGTCAAACTACCCCATCTAAATTAAAACGGAGGGAGTAAAATATGACAAGACATGGGAGAAAATCATTGCTAACAACCATGAGGATTGTCTGCAAATCTGGTGCAAATCATTACCAAAATGCACTTAACTCAATCCGAGAGGCGTGTCAACTGTCAACCTCAAGGACAGCTTACCATGAACAGATAAATCAACAGACTCATTAAATCAAGTAAAGGGAAAATACGAAATACATCATCTTAATGAGATATTAGAATGTTAATACCCAAAGCACAAGAAAATTTCCTACACTAAACAGCAGCAACGAAAAGCAGTTCAAGCCAATATGTAAGCCAATATAGGATGTCTGCATCTGCTACTTAAAGAAAATCAGTGTTAACAAAAACAAGGACATGGAAGAGTAACTAAATGATTGCAAACAAAAACAGAACCACAACATAAAGCTCAAAACGACAATGATTGTGAGTACGATTTAGAAAACAACGCGTAAAACAGACAATGATTGTGAGTACGATTTAGAAAACAACGTGTAAAACAGACAATGATTGCGAGTACAAAACAGTCAAGTTGTATCATCTGGTCAAGTTGTATCATCTAGTCAAGTTGTATCATCTAGTCAAGCTGTGTAACCTTTCCCGCAAGCCCCTTCATCCCCAAAAGCCTTCAAAAACTCCTTAGTGTGATCATCCCTCAATCTCTTGTGATATTCAATCGTATCCCATAGATCATCCAGTGTTCTATTGTCTCCCCGCTTATACGGTTTTGCAGCTCCTTCCAGTATGCGGTAGGCCCTTCTTACACATCACGAAGTTCGTCATTTATGATCTCAATGTCCAGAAGTATGCTGGCGACCTCAAGCTCATGGGGATCCTCAATAAGACTCAAGCTGGACTTTGCGATTGCTTGAAGTCCCGGAATAGAACTTTACTCAGCAGGTTCGTCAAGCATTGAGTGATCAATCACGAATGGTGTATCATCCATATCTAGAGAAAAGCAAACGCAAATACTTAATCGTAATAACAGAGAAGTTAGACGATCAAAGCTTTACAAATTGATAGGATATAGCTGCTTGCTAGCTCAAGTAAGAAAGAGAGAAAGAGAAGCAAAAAAAAACTGAATGTAATAACAAAGAGGCTGAAGATCAAATCCTTAGAAATTGATAGGATATTAGCTGCTTTCTAGCTCAGTAACTAAGTGAGAGAAATAAGCAATAACAGAGAGTTCGAAAATCAAATCCTTAGAAATTGATAGGATATTAGCTGTTTTCTAGCTCAGTATCTAGGTGAGAGAAATAAGCAAAAACAAAAGCTGAATGTAGTAACAGAGAGTTTGAAGATCAAATCCTTAGTAATTGACAGGATTTAGCCGCATGCTAGCTCAATACCTAAACGAGAGAAATAAGCAAAAAAAAAAACTAAATGCAAATACAGAGAGTTTGAATATCAAAACATTAGAAATTGATAGGATAAAGCTGTAGAGATAAGCAAAAACAAAAACTGAATGTAAATATATAGAGTTTGAAGATCAAATCCTTATAAACTGATAGGATGTTAGCTGCTTGCTAGCTCAGCAACTAAGTGAGAGAAATAAGCAAAAGCAAAAACTGAATGTAGAAACAGAGAGTTTGAAGATCAAATCCTTCAAAATTGACAGGATTTAGCTGCATGCTAGCTCAGTAACTAAGTGAGAGAAATAAGCAAAAACAAAAGCTGAGTAATAACAGAGAGTTTGAAGATCAAATTCTTAGTAATTGACAGGATTTAGCCGCATGCTAGCTCAGTACCTAAACGAGAGAGATAAGCAAAAAAATAAAACTAAATATAAATACAGAGAGTTTGAAGATCAAAACATTAGAAATTGATAGGATAAAGCTGTAGAGATAAGCAAAAACAAAAACTGAATGTAGTAACAAAGAGTTTGAAGATCAAAAACTCATAAATCAATAGGATTTAGTTGTTTGCTAGCTCGGTTACTAAGTGAGAGAAATAAGCAAAAACAAAAACTGAATGTAGTAACAGAGAGTTTGAAGATCAAATCCTTCGAAATTGACAGGATTTAGCTGCATGCTAGCTCAGTAACTAAGTGAGAGAAATAAGCAAAAACAAAAACTGAATGTAGTAACAGAGAGTTTGAAGATTAAATCCTTAGAATGATAGGATTTAGCTGCATGCTAGCTCAGTAACTAAGTGAGAGAAATAAGCAAAACAAAAACTGAATGTAGTAACAGAGAGTTTGAAGATCAAATTCTTAGAAATTGACAGAATTTAGCTGCATGCTAGCTCAGTAACTAAGTGAGAGAAACAAGCAAAAACAAAAACTGAATGTAGTAACAAAGAGTTTGAAGATCAAAAACTCATAAATCAATAGGATTTAGTTGTTTGCTAGCTCGGTTACTAAGTGAGAGAAATAAGCAATAACAGAGAGTTCGAAGATCAAATCCTTAGAAATTGATAGGATTTAGCTGTAGAGATAAGAAAAAACAATAAATTAATGTAAATACAGACATTTTGAACATCAAAACCTTAGAAATTGATAGGATTTAGCTGTAGAGATATGCAAAAACAAAAAATTAATGTAAAGACAGAGAGTTTGAAGATCAAAACATTAGAAATTGATAGGATTTAGCTGTAGAGATAAGCAAAAATAAAAAATTAATGTAAACACAGAGAGTTTGAAGATCAAAACCTTAGAAATTGATAGAATTTAGCTGTAGAGATAAGCAAAAACAAAAACTGAATGTAAATACAGAGAGCTTGAAGATCAATACCTCAGAAATTGATAGGATTTAGCTGTAGAGATAAGCAAAAAAAAAAAAACTGAATGTAAATCCAGAGAGCTTGAAGATCAATACCTCATAAATTGATAGGATTTAGCTGTAGAGATAAGCAAAAATAAAAAATTAATGTAAATACAGAGAGTTTGAAGATCAAAACCTTAGAAATTGATAGGATTTAGCTGTAGAGATAAGCAAAAATAAAAAACTAATGTAAACACATAGATTTTGAAGATCAAAACCTTAGAAATTGATAGAATTTAGCTGTAGAGATAAGCAAAAACAAAAAATTAATGTAAACACAGAGAGTTTGAAGATCAAAACCTTAGAAATTGATAGGCAAAACCTTAAAAATTGATAGGATTTAGCTGTAGAGATAAGCAAAAGCAAAAAATTAATGTAAACACAGAGAGTTTGAAGATCAAAACCTTAGAAATTGATAGGATTTAGCTGTAGAGATAAGCAAATACAAAATATTAATGTAAACACAGAGAGTTTGAAGATCAAAACCTTAGAAATTGATAGGATTTAGCTGTAGAGATAAGCAAAAATAAAAAATTAATGTAAACGCAGAGAGTTGGAATTGTTAAAGGCCTATGATGTTACTATCTTATGCCACCTAGGAAAGGCCAACGTGGTGGCCGACGCCTTGAGTAGAAAGTCGGCCAGTATGGGTAGTCTTGCTTATATTCCGGTCAGTGAGAGACCCCTTGCTTTGGACGTTCAGACGTTGGCCAATCGATTAGTGAGATTGGACGTTTCTGAACCTAATCGGGTATTAGCTTACACGGTCGCTCATTCTTCATTGTTAGAACGAATACGTGACCGACAGTTTGATGATCCCCATTTGTGTGTTCTCGGGGACACGGTACAACGAGGAGGTGCCAAGCAGGTCACCTTAGGTGATGATGGGATTTTGAGACTACAAGGCCGAGTTTGTGTGCCCAATGTAGAGGGACTTCGAGAATTGATTCTGAAGGAAGCCCATAGTTCCAGGTATTCTATTCATTCGGGCACCACAAAGATGTATCGGGATTTGCGAAAGCATTATTGGTGCCATAGAATGAAGAAGGATATAGTTGCATATGTGGCTCGGTGTCTGAATTGCCAGCAGGTTAAGTGTGAGCATCAGTGACCTGGTGGACTGTTCCAGAGAATTGAACTCTTCGAATGGAAGTGAGAACGGATCACTATGGATTTCGTTGTTGGACTTCCGCAGACCCGGAAGAAGTTCGACGCAATATGGTTCATTGTTGACAGGCTGGCCAAGTCAGCACATTTCATCCCGGTGGCAGCCTCCTATTCATCCGAGAGGTTAGCCGAGATCTATATCCAGGAAATTGTTCGCCTTCATGGTCTGCCGGTATCTATTATTTCATATCGAGGTACGCAGTTTACCTCACGTTTTTGGAGGGCAGTCCAGCAAGAGTTGGGCACCCAGGTTGAATTAAGCACGGCATTTCATCCGCAAACAGACGGACAGTCCAAGCGGACTATTCAAATATTGGAGGATATGCTCCGAGCTTGTGTTATTGACTTTGGAGGTTCGTGGGATCAATTTTTGCCATTAGCAGAGTTCGCCTACAATAACAGCTACCAGTCGAGCATTCAGATGGCTCCTTATGAGGCTTTATATGGTAGGCGGTGTCGAACTCCGGTTGGGTGGTTCGAGCCGGGGGAGGCTCGATTGTTGGGTACGAATCTGGTTCAGGAGGCCTTGAACAAGGTCAAAATCATTCAGGAAAGGCTTCGTACAGCTCAATCCAGGCAAAAGAGTTATGCAGATCGTAAGTCACGAGATATAGCCTTTATGGTTAGTGAACAGGTATTACTTCGAGTATCGCCCATGAAAGGCGTGATGAGATTTGGAAAGAAGGGCAAGCTTAGCCCTAGGTTCATTGGTCCATTCAAAATTCTTGATCGAGTGGGCGAGGTGGCTTATAGGCTTGCATTGCCGCCGAGCTTATCAGCCGTACATCTAATTTTTCATGTGTCCATGCTCCGGAAATATCACGGCGATCCCACTCACGTGCTAGATTTCAGCACCGTTCAGTTGGACAAGGACTTGTCCTACGAGGAAGAACCTGTAGACATTCTAGACCAGCAAGTCCGTCAGCTGAGGTCGAAGAGTTTTCCTTCTGTTCATGTTCAATGGAGAGGTCAGCCTCCTGAGACATCGACCTGGGAGTCTGGGTCCGATATGCGGAGCCGCTATCCACATCTTTTCCCCGACTCAGGTACTTCTTTATCCTGTCCGTTCGAGAACAAACGGTTGTTTTAGAGGGGGAGAATGTAACGACCGGATGTGTCGTAGAAACAAATGTGATGCTAATTGTTTAGACTTGGATGCCTTAAGTGCAAATTCCCCTTTGTAATTGTACAATTTTAATATTCTTGCAGGGTACGAGGTACAAGAATTGCAGGGTACGAGGTATAAGAATTGGAAAAAATTAAGAAAAGAGTTCAAAAAATTAAGAAATGCAAAAAATGCGATCGCATTTCAGATATGCGAATTGCATATCTTGCACAGGCATCACAAAGTAAAATAGAAACCTGGGCGTAAAACTAGGTCAGGAAATGCGGTCAGTATGCGATCGCATACTGAAAATGCGGACCGCAAATCTGACAGTAGGATCGCAGAGTGAGACAGAGTTTTGGGTCAAATGTTGTGTCAGAAATGCAGCCCAAATGCAGACCGCATATGTATTTTGCGACCAGAATGCGATCGAATTCTGCCATCTGAAAATTTATTTTCATTCCGATTTTGACCGACTATAAATAGGAACCCATAACCCTAGCATGCAAGAAACCCTCTTATTTTTGATACTTCCTCTGTAAAACTCACCAAACCACCTTTAAACCATAGTAAATCAATCTC
Source organism: Nicotiana obtusifolia (assembly GCA_002018475.1). Taxonomy (NCBI): domain Eukaryota; kingdom Viridiplantae; phylum Streptophyta; class Magnoliopsida; order Solanales; family Solanaceae; genus Nicotiana; species Nicotiana obtusifolia. The sequence goes on from MCJB01027687.1 coordinate 19,855, forward strand.
CAAATCACCTTGAAATAGCCCCCAATTCCATGAAAACACCTCCATGACATAGCTATCAACTCCCAATTACGAACCCAGCTCTTCCCATTTAAACCCACAAAAACCCCGCTGAGAAATCGCCTGATACAACCCCAAATATGCTGAAAAACAACCGTGAAATCATCCATTCAACACCCCAACATCAACTATAAAAAACCTACTATCAAACCCCAGAACCCCAGCTCGAATTTGCTGCAAATACTACCGTGAACATTACCCAAAATCTTTCAGACGAGTTTGAGGCTTGAAGGCTTGTGGCTTTAATTGTTGCAGAGATTTGAATGCATTGGAAATCTGGAACCTAGAAGCAAAGCGAGGTAAGTGGTTGTCCTAATCTTAGCTTGAGGGACTAGAAATCATGTGCTAATTGTTAAATTGCTTCTTGTTGAGAACAATGTATAGGTATGGTGACGAGTACCTATACATTGGTGTCGAGCATGACCGTGGGTCGTATATTGATAAGTGTTGTGCAATTATTGTTCTAATTGCTGAATATTATCCGTGACATTATTGTAATATAAGTGGGAGCGGGTGGCACGCCTGCCACAAGATATCGTGAAATGAGGGCGGGTGGTACGCCTACCATATGAATTTATCATTGTATTTGTTCCTCTTGATTATAGGTTTATGTATCTTCTATTCGGAATAATTTAGATTGTTAGATGGACTAGTTGAATAAGGAATTGTTAGAAGACAAAAAGGGGTTCAGTGTCTAAGTCATGGGTAGTGTCTTAGGAGTTCGTTAGGAGTTTAAGGGATCCGGTGTCACAATAGCAGCGTCGTGTCTAGGTTTAATGAAATGATAGTTGGTTTGGGAGGTTAATTATAGAGCTTCGACTGTAATTAAGTACTAATATTGATTGAGCTAAATAGGAGTCGAATATGGTTTGGTTGTAGCTTATTTCCCCCGGGCCGGGATGATTGTTTGATGTTGTTATTCCCTCATTGGGAAGTTGTTATGTTGCCTTGTCTCCTTGCCGGGACTTCTTGTGATTGTTGTGGTATTGTAAGTGGGAGCGGGTGGCACGCCTGCCACGAGGTATTATGAAAGTGGGAGCGCGTGGCATGCCTGCCACGAGGTATTATGAAAGTGGGAGCGGGTAGTACGCCTACCACAGGGTATATTGTAAGTGGGAGCGGGTGGCACGCCTGCCACAAGAGGTTATGGGAGGTGAAGGTGGCTTGTATCTCATCTCATTGTGTTAAAGGCTAAATTGCAGTTTTCTTTCTTATTCATTGATGATTCGTTTTGCTTTATTTGTCTGTTATTGCAATGTATGTTTTCTTTCCCCCGTTTAAATTGTTTATGTATTTCTAGTTTTCTGCTGTAGATACATATATGTTAATAACTGTACAGGTTTATTTGGAGTTTGGTCCTAGCCTCGTCACTACCTCGCCGGGGTTAGGCCAGACACTTACCAGCACATGGGGTCGGTTGTGCTGATACTACACTCTGTACTTTTTTGTGCAGATCCCAGTGCCGCAGGCTTCGGACAGTAGAAAGCTACTAGCTTTGTGATTATCAGGCGACCCAAGGTAGTACTGCAGACGTTCGCAGATCTTGGCGTCCCCTGTCCATTTCCTTTACCTATTTCTTCCACGTAGTTCGGAGACAGTATTTTGTTATTTCTTTCACAACCTTATTGGTAGTACTCTTAGACAGTCTGTGAAACTGTGACGCCAGATCTTGGGTAGTTTGTAAGGGATTTGGTATTGATGATGTTTTGTAAAGTATGAAGTTTAATTCATATCGTTTTGATGTTACCAATTTTGGTTGATATTTTTGTGCTGCAAATGTACTCGTAAGTAGAAAAGGGGAAAGTAGTTCGGTTGGTTGGCTTACTTAGCTTTCACTAGTAGGCGCCATCACGACTCCCTGGGGTGAGAAATTCGGGTCGTGACAGGTTGGTATCAAAACCTTTGAAATTGATAGGATTTAGCTGTAGAAATAAGGAAAAACAAAAAATTAATGTAAATACAGAGAGTTGGAAGATCAATACCTCATAAATTGATAGAATTTAGCTGTAGAGATAAGCAAAAACAAAAATTAATGTAAATACAGAGAGTTTGAAGATCAAAACCTTAAAAATTGATAAGATTTAGCTGTAGAGATAAGCAAAAAGAAAAAACTAATGTAAACACAGAGAGTTTGAAGATCAAAACCTTAGAAATTGATAGGATTTAGCTGTAGAGATAAGCAAAAACAAAACATTAATGTAAAGACAGAGAGTTTGAAGATCAAAACCTTAGAAATTGATAGGATTTAGCTGTAGAGATAAGAAAAAAAAATTAATGTAAATACAGAGAGTTTGAAGATCAAAACCTTAGAAATTGATAGGATTTAGCTGTAGCGATAAGCAAAAATAAAAAATTAATGTAAACATAGAGAGTTTGAAGATCAAAACCTTAGAAATTGCTAGGATTTAGCTCTAGAGATAAGCAAAAATAAAAAATTAATGTAAATACAGAGAGTTAGAAGATCAAAACCTTAGAAATTGATAGAATTTAGCTATAGAGATAAGCAAAAACAAAAACTGAATGTAAATACAGAGAGCTTGAATATCAATACCTCAGAAATTAATAAGATTTAGCTGTAGAGATAAGCGAAAACAAAAAATTAATGTAAATACAGAGAGTTTGAAGATCAAAACCTTAGAAATTGATAGGATTTGGCTGTAGAGATAAGCAAAAAGAAAAAATTAATGTAAACACAAAGAGCTTGAAGATCAAAACCTTAGAAATTGATAGGATTTAGCTGTAGAGATAAGCAAAAACAAAAACTGAATGTAAATACAGAGAGCTTCAAGATCAATACCTCAGAAATTGATAGGATTTAACTGTAGAGATAAGCAAAAAAAAAACTGAATGTAAATACAGAGAGCTTGAAGATCAATACCTCATAAATTGATAGAATTTAGCTGTAGAGATAAGCAAAAAAAAAAATTAATGTAAATACAGAGAATTTGAAGATCAAAACCTTAGAAATTGATAGGATTTAGCTGTAGAGATAAGCAAAAGTAAAAAAACTAATGTAAACACGGAGAGTTTGAAGATCAAAACCTTAGAAATTGATAGGATTTAGCTATAGAGATAAGCAAAAACAAAAAATTAATGTAAATACAGAGAGTTAGAAGATCAAAACCTTAGAAATTGATAGAATTTAGCTGTAGAGATAAACGAAAACAAAAACTGAATGTAAATACAGAGAGCTTGAATATCAATACCTCAGAAATTGATAGGATTTAGCTGTAGAGATAAGCGAAATCAAAAAATTAATGTAAATACAGAGAGTTTGAAGATCAAATCCTCATAAATTGATAGAATTTAGCTGTAGAGATAAGCAAAAACAAAAACTGAATGTAAATACAGAGAGCTTGAATATCAATACCTCAAAAATTGATAGGATTTAGCTGTACAGATAAGCAAAAACAAAAAATTAATGTAAATACAGAGAGTTGGAAGATCAATACCTCATAAATTGATAGAATTTAGCTGTAGAGATAAGCAAAAACAAAAATTAATGTAAATACAGAGAGTTTGAAGATCAAAACCTTAAAAATTGATAAGATTTAGCTGTAGAGATAAGCAAAAAGAAAAAACTAATGTAAACACAGAGAGTTTGAAGATCAAAACCTTAGAAATTGATAGGATTTAGCTGTAGAGATAAGCAAAAATAAAAAATTAATGTAAACAGAGAGAGTTTGAAGATCAAAACATTAGAAATTGATAGAATTTAGCTGTAGAGATAAGCAAAAACAAAAAATTAATGTAAACACAGAGAGTTTGAATATCAAAACTTTAGAAATTGATAGGATTTAGCTGTAGAGATAAGCAAAAACAAAAAATTAATGTAAAGACAGAGAGTTTGAAGATCAAAACCGTAGAAATTGATAGGATTTAGTTGTAGAGATAAGCAAAAAATAAAAAATTAATGTGAACACAGAGAGTTTGAAGATCAAAACCTTAGAAAGTGATAGGATTTAGCTGTAGAGATAAGCAAAAACAATAAATTAATGTAAACACAGAGAGTTTGAAGATCAAAACCTTAGAAATTGATAGGATTTAGCTGTAGAGATAAGCAAAAACAAAAAATTAATGTAATGTGACGACCCGGTAAATCGTCTCATGGGTTACTGCTCCGTCTTATCCAATATCTATATCATTATGCCTCGTTATCAGTGTTTTAGGTAATTTAGTTGAGTAAATTGCATTCGGAGTGAAATCGGTAAGAAATAAAACACCTAGTCTCTTTCAAGGAGGCTTAAGTGGTAAAAGTCAATTGTATGTTGACTTATGAGTTAGAAGGCTCGGATGTGAATTCCGATGATTCGGTTAGTTTCAGGAGAGAATTTATGACTTAGGAGAGTGATCGAAATTAGTTTGGAGGTTCCGTGTAGAATTAGGCTCGAATTAGTGAAGTTAGAATTTTTGCGATTTTCGGTTGATAGGCGAGATTTTGATCCGAGGGTCGGAATGGAATTCCGAATATTGCTATAGCTTCGATATGTGATGTATGACTTGTGTGCAAAATTTCAGGTCATTCGGACATGGTTTGGTCGGGTTTAGATCAAAAGAGCGATTTAGAAGATTTTTAAAATCCTTAGGCTTGAATCCGATGCGAATTTGATGTTCCAGAGGTTGGAACAAGTTTGAATAATGATATGGGATATGTTGGCGTGTTTGGTTGATGTTACGGAGGCCTCGAGTGAGTTTTAGGTGGTTAAACGGATTAAACCATCGTTGGAAAAGCAAAAATTGCAGAAAAATCAGGTGAGAATGCGGAACGCATAACTCAAATGTGGACCGCATATCTCATAGTGAGGTCGCAAAAATAAGCAGAAATATGGGCAAGATTCACGACCAAAATGCGGTCAGAATGCGAACCGCAAACCGGAAATGCGAACCGCATATTTGACAGTGGAGATCTCATACTGAGACAGAAATTTGGACAAAGATCTATGTCAAGAATGCGACGAGAATGTGATCGCAAAACATGAAATGAGAACTGCAAACCAAGCTTTGTGTTGAATTCGCGGTGAAGGCTAAGTCCATCTTCGCGATGGCTACGTCAAATATGCGAACCGCATACCTGTTATGCGACAGGTATACGATCGCATATTTGGTCGGGCAAGGGTGTTTTAGCTCGATTTTTGACCACTCTATAAATAGAACCCAATGCCCATTTTGCCATGCAAAACCCATTTCCGTTACCCACGAAGAGAAACACCATAGAATCATAACAAATCAACTTCAAAACCTCATCTAAAGGAGATTTTCTTGGATAGTTCAAAAAGGGAGGAGTTTTGGTCACCTCAAGCATACTTGGGGCCATAGAACTCAGATTGAAGCAAGTCTCGAAGCAATTCTTGGAGGGTTTCCAAGAGAAACATCGGGGTAAGTATTCCTAACTCAATTTTGAAGAAATACCTAAGATTATAGTTGTTTTTAGCATTTTACTGGTATTTTGAGTTGGGAAAATGGTGGAAACCCTAAAGCTTAGATTTGAGGGTTGGAGGTCGATCCGATGTCGGAATTCGACAAATTTTATATGGTTGAACTTGTGAGGAGATAAGGAACCCGTTGAGGTGATAATTTCTGAATTTTGAGAAGTGGGCCCGGGGCTCGGGTTTTCTAATTTCAGGATTTCTTGGTGTTTTTCGATTGTTTCGCTTGGGCTTTGTTCCCACGACATATTGTGATGTAATTATTCTGAATTTGGACAGATTGTCACACGTTGAGGCCAATTCAAAGGGCAAAGGAGTCGCGGGCTAAGTATTTAGCCGGTTTTAGGTGAGTAATGTTTGTAAATGATGTCCTGAGGGTTCGAAACCCCGGATTTGTACCTCATAGTGCTGTGTTGACGTGGGGTACATGCTCGATGATGAGCATGGGGTTCTTTACTTCTGGGGATTGGGACTTGGTCCATCCCGATTGATGATTTCTACTACATACTTGATTGAAATCTAATTGATGTCATTGTGATTTGGGCTACTTGCCATATTTGGGCTTCGCGCCGGTTATGTGAACCCTTCAGGGGTAGTTGTCATTGTTTACTAAATCATATTTGGGCATCTCGCCAGTTATGTGAACCCTTCAGGGGCATTTGTTACTGAATTAATTCATTTCATAAACTCAGTTTTGAAACTCAAATAATATTTTCAAATGATTTTTATTGGATCTAATATAAATTGGATCGGTTGGCACACCTCCAAGAGATGTAATATGCATGGATCGGGTGACACGCCGTCACGAAATATTGCGCTACTGAACCCCCCACAGTAAGCGTCGGGTACCCAGGGAACGGATGGCACGCCGCCACGATAGTCATGACTTGCATTGCATTGCATTTTTGGTTGTGTTGGTGTTGTTTCCATTTACTTCACGTTATTTATTTGAGATGTTACATGTTTTTACTGCTCCATCGCGGATTACTTTAAGTCTTATGTGTTTCTTACTTTCAGTCATTATTTATATTTATTACTCACTGAGTTGGAAGTACTCACATTACTCCCTGCACCATGTGTGCAGATTCAGGCGTTATCGGTTCCACCCCGAGGTACTGACCACTACTATTGTCAGGGTGGTGATTCAGAGATTACGAGGTAGCTGTTGGCGTTCGCAGCCCGTATCTCTTTTATTTTGTTGTTTTCACTTCCTTCAAACAATTGTGCCAAAGATATTGTAATAGTTATTTTATTATCAGGATTTCATTAGTGGCTCATGACTTTGTGACACCCCGATCTGAGGGCTGTAGTCGGGATGGTTTACTATATTTTTCTCGCAAATTACTGTTATTCAACCATACTTATATTATTTTCGTATTATTTAACTGTTTGAGCGAAGTTTAGTTGGTTTGGCTGGCCTTGTCTTCATGAGAGGCGCCATCACGACCGGGTTGGGATTTTGGGCCGTGACAAGTTCCATCTTGTTGCAGGCGTGCAACCGGATCACATTTCTCATATTTTGTGGTAGGCGTACCACCCGCCCCCATTTCATTATATCTTGTGGTAGGTGTACCACCCGCTCCCATTTCATCATATTTTGTGGTAGGCGTACCACCGGCTCCCATTTACATCATATTTTTGTGGTAGGCGTACCACCCGCTCCCATTTACATCATATTTTGGGTCGTCACACATACACATATGTATATATAATATATTCATGTCCCATTATTGACAAGCTGTAATTTTAAAGGCAGCTCCTCTATTACAAAATAATGTTCAAACACGTACCCTTCTGTCACTAGTATTATCTTTACATTTCAACTAACAAATAAAAGAAGGGAACAAAAAATGAAAAAATCACGTACCCTTCTGTCACTAGTATTATCTTTACATTTCAACTAACAAATAAAAGAAGGGAACAGAAAAAGAAAAAAAAATCAAATCATAAATATTCAAAACATTTTCCTAAACAACTATGCACAGTATTCGAAACTTCAAATCCAAAGACGCCGAAGTTTCAAACCAAAAGAAACATACCAGCGCATGCAAAATTATTAATACGGCCACAATTTATTCAAGCATAATCTCAAAGCTAGTACAAAATAAACTGTAAAATGAAGATCCAACATTAGGAGTTTAAGGAATGGACTACCATATAAATATATTTTTAACACTAAGCAACAGTTAAAAAAAAATAAAGAATCGCACAAAGAGAGGAATAAGAATGACACAACAACTATCCATTTAAGACTCACGGTCATGCTCGACACCAACGTATAGATACTCGTCACCATGCCTATACGTCGTACTCAACAAGAAGCAATTAACAAATAGTACACAACTTCTAATCCTTCAAGCTAAGGTTAGACCAGATACTTACCTCACTTTGCAACCAAATTCAAGATTCCAACAAACCTTCTCCTTGAAACTTTGTGTCCGAAGGCTTCAAATCTTTGGTGATACTTCACAAGCGTCAAAGGCACTGGAAATTGATGATCGCTAGTTGAAGAAAGTGCAATCTCGCTAATAGGACGTTCCCAACCTTGAAACGTCTTTAATAGAGAATTTCCTAAAAAACAATTAGACGAAAGGGAGAGCCTCTGACCGGAGCTTCGATAGGCAGCCCTCGTTAACTCGATTTGGCCTTTCGCTTAGATCTATGTAGTGATGGAAAGTCTGGTTCTCTCTCCAATTGAATGTGTTGCCGATGAAGTGCAGATTGTGTGTGTAAAGTGTTGGAATATGTGAAATGTGAATTGAATTGTGGAAGAAGCTTTATGTGCGTGTGTGTGTTTGTGGGTGAGAGACGTAAGAAGTTTGGGGGTCAGGGAAAAAAGATTCTGATGGGTTTGGGAAGAGGTGATCATGGGATTAGTTAGGATATGAAGAAATCTTTGTTTGTTTTTTTTCTTTCCATTAAATGGCTATAACTTGAGCTCGGGACCTCAAAATTTGATTCCGGGCATACGCCCAAGTCCTAAATCACGATACGGACCTACTTGAACTATCAAAATACTTATACAGGTCCGTCTACTAAAAATATTGACGGAAGTCAACTCACTTAAGTTTTAAAGCTCTATTTCACATTTTAATCTTTTCACATAAAAACGTTCTGAAAAATTATATAGACTGCACATACAAATCGAGGTGAGGTAAAAAGGAGGTTTTTAAGCCTCGGAACACTGAATTCAACCTAAAAACAAGTGATGACCCTTTGGGTCGTCACATTCTCCACCTCTAAAACAACCGTTCGTCCTCGAACGGACAGAAGAAGGAAGTACCTGAGTCGGGGAAAAGATATGGATAACGGCTCCGCATATTAAACTCGGACTCCCAGGCTGATGCCTCAGGAGGCTGACCTCTCCACTGAACACGAACAGAAGGAAAACTCTTCGACCTCAACTGACGAACCTGCCGGTCTAGAATAGCTACCGGCTCCTCCTCATAAGACAAGTCCTTGTCCAGCTGGACGGTGCTGAAATCTAACACGTGAGATGGATCGCCGTAATATTTCCGGAGCATGGACACATGAAAAACTGGATGCACGGCTGATAAGCTCGGCGGCAATGCAAGTCTATAAGCCACATCTCCCACTTGATCAAGAATCTGAAACGGACCAATGAACCTAGGACTAAGCTTGCCCTTCTTCCCAAATCTCATCACGCCCTTCATAGGCGACACTCGGAGCAATACCCGCTCACCAACCATAAAAGCCACATCTCGTACCTTGCGATCTGCATAGCTCTTTTGCCTGGACTGAGCTGTACGAAGCCTATCCTGAATGATCCTGACCTTGTCCAAGGCCTCCTGAACCAGATCTGTACCCAACAACCGAGCCTCTCCCGGCTCAAACCATCCAACCGGAGATCGACACCGCCTATCATATATAGCCTCATAAGGAGCCATCTGGATACTCGACTGGTAGCTGTTATTGTAAGCAAACTCTGCTAAAGGCAAAAACTGATCCCACGAACCTCCAAAGTCAACAACACAAGCTCGGAGCATATCCTCCAATATCTGAATAGTCCGCTCAGACTGTCCGTCAGTCTGAGGATGGAATGCAGTACTCAACTCAACCTGGTTGCCCAACTCTCGGTGAACTGCCCTCCAGAAACGTGAGGTAAACTGCGTACCCCGGTCCGAAATGATAGATACCGGCACCCCATGAAGGCGAACAATCTCCCGGATATAGATCTCAGCTAATCTCTCGGATGAATAGGAGACTGCCACAGGAATGAAATGCGCTGATTTGGTCAGCCTGTCAACAATGACCCAAACTACGTCGAACTTCTTCCGAGTCTGCGGAATTCCAACAACGAAATCCATAGTGATCCGCTCCCACTTCTACTCGGGAGCTCAATCCTCTGAAACAGTCCACCAGGCCTCTGATGCTCACACTTAACCTGCTGGCAATTCAAACACCGAGCCACATATGCAACTATATCCTTCTTCATTTTTCGCCACCAATAGTGCTGCCGCAAATCCTGATACATCTTCCCGGCGCCCAGATGAATAGAATACCTGGAGCTATGGGCCTCCTCTAAAATCAACTCCCGAAGCCCCTTCACATTAGGCACACAAACTCGACCCTGCAATCTTAAAACTCCTTCATCACCTAAGGTAACCTGCTTGGCACCTCCACGCTGCACCGTGTCTCTAAGGACACACAAATGGGGATCATCAAACTGTCAATCACGGTATGCTCCAACAACAAAGAATGAGCGACCGTGCAAGTTAATACCCGACTAGGCTCAGAAATATCCAACCTCACAAGCCGATTGGCCAAGGCCTGAACATCTAAAGCAAGCGGCCTCTCGTCGATCGGAATATAAGCAAGACTGCCCATACTGGCCGACTTTCTACTCAAGGCATCGGCCACCACATATGCCTTTCCCGAGTTATATAAGATAGTGACATCATAATCCATCAACAACTCCAACCACCTTCTCTGTCTCAAATTCAACTCCTTTTGCTTGAAAAAATACTGAAGACTCTTATGATCCGTGAACACCTCACACGCCACGCCATACAGATAGTGCCTCCAAATCTTCAATGCGTGAACTATGGCTGCCAATTCTAAATCATGCACCGGATAGTTCTTCTCATGAATCTTCAACTGCCTCGAAGCATAGGCAATGACCTTGCCCTCCTGCATCAACACTGCACCAAGCCCAATAAGGGAAGCATCCCAATAAACTGTGTAAGGCCCTGAGCCTGTGGGCAAAACTAACACTGGTGCCATGGTCAGAGTTGTCTTGAGCTTCTGAAAGCTCGCCTCACACTCATCCGACCACCTGAACTGGGCACCCTTCTGGGTCAACCTGGACATTGGGGCTGCAATAGATGAAAACCCCTCCACGAACCGACGATAGTAGCCTGCCAATCCCAAGAAACTCTGAATCTCTGTAGCTGATGCTGGTCTAGGCCAGTTCTTGACTGCCTCAATCTTCTTCGGATCAACCTGAATACCCTCTGCTGATACGATATAACCCAGAAATGCAACCGAACTCAACCAGAACTCACACTTCGAGAACTTAGCATATAACTGACTATCCTTCAGAGTCTGAAGAACCACTCTAAGATGCTGCTCATGCTCCTCCTGGCTGCAGGAATATATCAGAATGTCATCAATGAAGACTATCACGAACGAGTACAAATAAGGTCTGAACACTCAGTTCATCAAATCCATAAAAGCTGCTGGGGCATTAGTCAACCCGAATGACATGACCAAGAACTCATAATGCTCGTACCGAGTGCGGAAAACTGTCTTAGGGACATCGGATGCCCTAATCCTCATCTGATGGTAGCCAGATCTCAAGTCAATCTTTGAAAACACCTTGGCACCCTGAAGCTGATCGAACAAATCATCAATCCTCGGCAATGGATACTTATTCTTGATTGTAACCTTGTTCAATTGTCGGTAATCAATACACATTCTCATTGGCCCATCCTTCTTTTTAACAAACAACACCGGCGCACCCCAAGGCGAAACACTAGGTCTAATGAAACCCTTCTCAAGCAAGTCTTGCAACTGCTCCTTCAACTTTTTCAACTCCGGCGGGGCCATGCGATATGGCGGGATAGAAATGCGCTGAGTGCCCGGAGCCAAATCAATGCAAAAGTCAATATACCTGTCGGGTGGCATCCCCGGCAGGTGGAAGGGAAAACCTTGGGAAACTCACAAACCACGAGCATAGAATCAATAGAGAGAACCTCAGCACTGGAATCACGAACATAAGCCAGATAGGCCAAACACCCCTTCTCGACCATGCGCCGAGCCTTCACATAAGAGATAACGCTACGGGTAGAATGACCAGGAGTCCCTCTCCACTCCAAATGAGGCATACCCGGTAAAGCTAAGGTCACAGTCTTGGCATGGCAATCCAAGATAGCGTGGTGAGGTGATAACCAGTCCATCCCCAATATAACATCTAAATCAACCATGTCTAAAAGCAATAAATCTACACGAGTCTCAAAACCCCCAATCACTACAACACAGGAACGATGGACTCAATCTACCACAATAAAATCACTCACCGGAGTAGACACATAAACAGGAACACTCAATGAATCACTAGGAATGACCAGATACGGTGCAAAATAAGGTGAGACATACGAGTAGGTAGACCTTGGATCAAATAATACTGAAGCATCTCTATTACAAACCAGAACCTTACCTGTAATCGCTGCATCTGAAGCCTCAGCCTCAGGCCGGGCTGGGAGAGCATAACATCAGGGCTGGGCCCCACCACCATGAACCACATCTCTGGGACGGCCTGCTGCTAGCTGGCCCCCACCTCTGCCGGCCTGAGCTCCACCTCTAGTACCACTACCTCCACCTCTAGCACCTCTTACCCCACCAATAGCTAGCTGGGCGGGCTACGGGACATCTGGTGCCTGTACCATAGCACGAGAACCCTGATGCGGAGAACTGCTCGAAGCTCGAGGGCAATACCTAGCAATGTGCCTCGTGTCGCCACAAGTAAAACAAGCCCTCGGCTGTCCACCCTGGAAACTCTGAAGCGGTGGTGCACTGATGGGTGCCGATGGTGCACTGAAGGTCTGCTGATCAGGATACTGCATCTAAGGACCACGACTACTTGAAGCACCGTGAGAAACCTGAAGAGCTGACTGGAAGGGCCTAGGAGGATGGCCTCTACCATATGAATCTCTGCCTCCGGACGAAGTACCACTGAATCTGCCTGAATGACGGGGTCTCTTATCCCATGACCACCTCCATGCGACAGAATCATCTCAACTCTGCGGGCCACATTGGCCGCCTCCTGAAAGTTAATCTCACTCCCAGTCTCCCTAGCCATCTGAAGACGAATCGGCTAAGTAAGACCGTTAATAAACCTCCGCACCCTCACCCTCTCTGTAGGAAGTATGATGAGAGCATGCCGAGCCAAATCGATGAACCTGGTCTCATACTGGGTAACCGTCATAGAACCCTGCTAGAGGTGCTCAAACTACCTCCGATAGACCTCTCTCTGAGTAACGGGGAGAAACTTCTCTAGAAACAACGCTGTAAACTGCTCCCAAGTCAAAGATGGCGACCCGACTGGCGTAGTTAAGCAATAATCCCTCCACCAAGTCTTGGCGGATCCAGACAGGCGAAATGTAGGAAAATCTACCCTATTGGTCTCAACAATACCCATGTTCCTGAGAACCTCGTGGCAGTTGTATAGGAAGTCCTGGGGATCCTCCGAAGAAGCACCGCTGAAAGTAGTAGTGAAGAGCTTGGTGAACCTATCCAACTTCCACAAAGCATCGGCGGACATAGCCGCTCCATCGCCGGCCTGAGCTACTGCACCCGGCTGAACTGCCACAGCTGGCTGAACCGCTGGAACCTGAACCTGGGGATCTACCTGCTCCGGAGTGCGAGTAGCCAGAGTCTGAGCCCCTCCTCCAGCCTGAGAAGTGGCTGGTGCTACAGGAAGCAAGCCTGCTCGAGTGACACTCTCCATGAGACCCACGAATCGAACCAAGGCATCCTGAAGAACTGGGGTAGCAATTAACCCCTCCGGGACCTGAGCTGGGCCCACCAGAACTGCTGGGGCCAGAACCTTCTCGTCAAAATCAACCTGAGGCTCCGCCACAGGTGCTGCTGCTGAGGGCTGAGCTCTACCCCTACCTTGGCCTCTAGCATGGCCTTAGGCTTGCCCTCTGCCCCTCGTGGGAGCTGCTGCTGGGGGCTCGGGCTGTTGAGCGGTAGATGAGGAAGCGCGTGTTCTCGCTATCTGTGAAAAAATAGAGTAAAAATTCAATTAGCATTGAGAAACAAAACCGCACGACAAGAAAGAACAAATGTGAAGTTTTTGCTAACTCTGTAGCCTCTGTGGGATAAATACAGACGTCACCGTACTGATCCCTCAGACTCTACCGAGCTTGTCTGTGAACTGTGAAACCCATGTAACCTAGAGCTCTGATAACAACTTGTCACGACCCAAATTTTCCACTCTCGGGAGTCGTGATGGCGCCTACTAGTGAAAGCTAGGCAAGCCAATTAACCGAATTATTTTTATTATTTTCATTTTTAAATTCATTACAACTTAAAACCAACAACTAAATAACAGCATAACTTAGCGAGCGGAATAATAAAATTTCATACTTTAAAATAACGCTAATAAAATCTCCTTAACGGGACTACCCAAGATTTGGTGTCACAGCTTCAAAGACTGTCTAAGAATACTACAAATAAGGGTCTGAAAGAAATAACAAAGTACTGTCTCTGCGACTACATAAAAGAAACAGGTAGAATAGATAGCAGGAGACACCAAGGCCTGCGGACGCCTGCAGAACTACCTCGGGTCGCCTGATAAGCAAGAAGCTGGAAGCTCACTACGGTCCGAAATCTGCAGCGCTGGGATCTGCACAAAAGAGTGCAAAGTGTAGTATCAGCACAACCGACCCCATGTGCTGGAAAGTGCTTGACCTAACCCCGACGAGGTAGTGACGAGGCTAGGACCAGACTCCAGATAGACCTGTGCAGTTATATATATATACATATCTACAGCGGAAAGGTAGAAGTAATTAAACAATTAAAGCTGGGGAAGGGAAACATGCTTCAGGGTAGCAGATAAAAACAGATCATCAAAGAATAATAAGGAAACTACAATTCAACTTCTAACACGAATAAATTGAAATACAGGCAACTTTCACTTTCAGTTCCATCTTGTTGTAGGCGTGCAACCCGATCACATTTCTCATATTTTGTGGTAGGCGTACCACCTGCCCCCATTTCATTATATCTTGTGGTAGGCGTACCACCCGCTCCCATTTCATCATATTTTGTGGTAGGCGTACCACCCGCTCCCATTCACATCATATTTTTTGGTAGGCGTACCACCCGCTCCCATTTACATCATATTTTGTGGTAGGCGTACCACCCGCTCCCATTTACATCATATTTTGGGTCGTCACACATACACATATGTATATATAATTTATTCATGTCCCATTATTGACAAGCTGTAATTTTAAAGGCAGCTCCTATATTACAAAATAATTTTCAAACACGTACCCTTCTGTCACTAGTATTATCTTTACATTTCAACTAACAAATAAAAGAAGGGAACAGAAAAAGAAAAAAAAATCAAATCATAAATATTCAAAACATTTTCCTAAACAACTATGCACAGTATTCGAAACTTCAAATCCAAAGACGCCGAAGTTTCAAACCAAAAGAAACATACCAGCGCATGCAAAATTATTAATACGGCCACAATTTATTCAAGCATAATCTCAAAGCTAGTACAAAAGAAATTGTAAAATGAAGATCCAACATTAGTAGAAGGAATGGACTACCATATAAATATATTTTTAACACTAAGCAACAGTTAAGAAAAATAATAAAGAATCGCACAAAGAGAGGAATAAGAATGACACAACAACTATCCATTTAAAACTCACGGTCATGCTCGACACCAACGTATAGATACTCGTCACCATGCCTATACGTCGTACTCAACAAGAAGCAATTAACAAATAGTACACAACTCCTAATCCCTCAAGCTAAGGTTAGACCGGATACTTACCTCGCTTTGCAACCAAATTCAAGATTCCAACAAACCTTCGCCTTGAAACTTTGTGTCCGAAGGCTTCAAATCCTTGGTGATACTTCACAAGCGTCAAAGGCACTGAAAATTGATGATCGCAAGTTGAAGAAAGTGCAACCTAGCTAATGGGACGTTCCCAACCTTGAAACGTCTTTAATAGAGAATTTCCTAAAAAAAAATTAGACGAAAAGGAGAGCCTCTGACCGGAGCTTCGATAGGCAGCCCTCGTTAACTCGATTTGGCCTTTCGCTTAGATCTATGTAGTGATGGAAAGTCTGGTTCTCTCTCCGATTGGATGTGTTGCCGATGAAGTGCAAATTGTGTGTGTAAAGTGTTGGAATATGTGAAATGTGAATTGAATTGTGGAAGAAGCTTTCTGTGCGTGTGTGTGTTTGTGGGTGAGAGACGTGAGAAGTTTGGGGGTCAGGGAAAAAAGATTCTGATGGCTTTGGGAAGAGGGGATCATGGTGTTAGTTAGGATATGAAGAAATCTTTGTTTGTTTGTTCGTTTTTTTTTTCTTTTCATTAAATGGCTATAACTTGAGTTCGGGACCTCAAAATTTGATTCCCGGCATACGCTCAAATCCTAAATCACGATACGGACCTACTTGAACTATCAAAACACTTATACAGGTCCGTCTACAAAAAATGTTGACGGAAGTCAACTCACTTGAGTTTTAAAGCTCTCTTTCACATTTTAATCTTTCCACATAAAAACGTTCTGAAAAATTATATAGACTGCACATACAAATCGAGGTGAGGTAAAAAGAAGATTTTTAAGCCTCGGAACATTAAATTCAATCTAACAACAAGTGATGATCCTTTCGTACCCTTTCTTTTCAAAACCTATTTATATATTTTCAACACCAAAGATCACACTATTAAATAATTCTTTTTTATTTGTCCCCCAATCAGGGCTTCCTTTAATGTACGAGGAAGTGTGTGGTTCACATGTAGATTCGCTTTCATGATTGGACATTTCCCCTAAACATGACTAAAGTTTCTAACTTTTTTGTGTATAATATTGCAGAGAACCTTTAATTCTATCTTTACAGAAGAATGCTAGACATAAAATTACTCAATCTCTTAGAAAATTTAATTTTACGTTTGGGTCAAAAATGTACTCAAGCTTCACTTATTTCCGCTAATTTCTATCATATCTTGGCATTATTCCCTTTTTCATGCAATAAGGATAAAAAAATATGTGTTATAATATTACTGCACGAATATTGCGAGATGAATGAAAATAAAGAAAGATTCTGTGAAAGAAAAATTTTCTGATATATTGAATTCCTCCTCTTTGTCATAATCTACGGTGCCCTATTTATATACATAAGAAGAAATAAGAATATTCCCTGTTACATAAATATATGTTAACTAATCTTATCCAAATATGTACTACCCATTCACTAGAATACAAAGAATGAAAAATTGGTATATACAAAACTATACTTTAAAAGCTGCTAGAATAAAACACTTGTCCTTTTATATCCGTTTGATGAAGGACACATGGATCCTTTAGCTGCGTTGGATGAGCACGTGCGTATGTCAACAAATACACATTTCAAACGACACTTAGCTCCTTTACCTCATTTAGCATCGATTATTTCTCACTCTTCTCCAATCATTTTCCTTTCTCTTCCAAACTATGTAAGACATCACCAGTCATTGATTTAGCTCCGGCAACAATCAAAGGTACTTTGATAATTGATGGACATGACATGTGCAGCACCAACATGAATAATCAAAATAAAAGAATGGGAAGAAGAAGGAAAAAAAATGGTACCAAATATTTTTACGTAAAAGCCCCCTTCTGATTTAAGTTTAAAAATTTGGGTAGAAAAGCGCAAAACAGTATCACTATAGTAAGGAGAAATTTTATACTTAATATCGAATATAACAAAATTCTGGAGCCTATTTCAACAATTAAAAGAAAAATACTCATTTTTGAAATATATTTATTGTAAAATCGCTCAAACTCTATTGTATTTCTCACATATATCTTTCCTTTGTGACTCGAGGAACCAAATGAGGGAGGTAGGTCCTCTATCTATGAGGGGATAAGAAACTACGCTAATGTTTGATTCCATCACATGACAAAATTTTTCTTCCATTCATTTAGTACTATACTTTAATTCCAAAAGTTTCCTTCTTCAAGCCCAGCATTTAATGAAGGTATCTCAAATTTTCATAGATGGAGCTCATGCTAACAAGTTTCGGGTAAAATTCGAACTTGTCACTTAGTACCATTTTAGTTGTCTAACTTTTCCGAATGAAATGCAGGAATATACCTTAGACAATAAAAGAAGTCTTGCATTGTGTGCTGTGTATATCACTATTAGAAATTCAGAAAAAAGTGATCACGAAAAGTGACTAAAGTTGGTCATTTATTGGCAAAAAGGAGACGAAAAAGCGACCAAACAGACCTGGTCGATATTAAACTGGTCACTTTACCTTAGGGACCAAAGTTGGTCGCTAATTAGGGACCAACTTTGGTCTCTAAGGTAAAAGGACTAAATATTCCGGGTAAAGAAAATAGCGACCAACTTTGGTCGCTTTTAATATTTATAATATTGGCGACCAAAGTTGGTCTCCAAATGTAAATTACGTTTTTTATTTATTTATTATTAATCATAAAAAAGCGACCAACTTTGGTCTGTAAAGAAAATATTATATTTTAAAATCTGAAAAATAGAGATCAAAGTTGGTCGTTATATTATTAATTTTTTTGATTTTTTTAAAGTAAGAGACCAAAGTTGGTCGCTATTTGCAAGAATTAAATTTTTTTTAATTATAAGCGACCAACTTTGGTCGCTATATTTGCAGAAATTATTTTTTTAAAATGGAATAGCGACCAAAGTTGGTCGCTTTTGAGAAATCTGGGTTAAATAGAGACCAAAGTTGTTCGCTATTGCCCAGAAAATTTTTTTCTTAAGGGAAAAGCGACAACTAGCGACCAACGTTGGTCGCTTTGCTTGGTATATTTTTAGCAGAAACTGCCTGTTTTGGCAGCTACACCACCTGCCAGCTTACCAAAATTCCTAAACAGGCATTTTATGCCAACAACAACAATAAACAATAACAATAACAACAACAATAAACAACAACAACATTAAAACTAACAAACTATAAAGTTCAATAGAACTAATACATTAAGCTAACCAAACTAAGTTAACTGTTATTACAAGTCAAGGATTAATTTGTACATCATTATCATCACCGTCTGATGAACTTTCATCACGAAGACGATATGGAGAAGGGTATAGTTGTCTAGGACGGGAAGAATGATAACGGAGAGGATGGGAGGAACGAGCACGGGGAAGGCGAGCCTCTGGCGATGACTCACGAGACCGGGGAATCGGAAAACTGCCAGAAGCCAAGAGAGATTTGAGCTGCTCTTGTATGCCAACGTACTGAGCCTGTATAATCTTTTCTCTTTCCTTGGTGGCTTCTAGCTCGGATGTGAGCTTTGCCACAGTCCCGCATAAAGGAGAGGCCCTCCCTATCAAGTTGCTCGGCTTGCGAGGAAGTCCCTATTCCTTGCATTCCACACTTATAGCGATGGAATTTCTTAGTAGGAAGCCCGTATACCTTCCCCCATTTTGGACCACCAGCAGCCTGCGTCCATAGTCTTTCAGCATCCTCGTCCGAAGGTTGGATTGGGTCGGCCGACTCATTAGGTGGCTGACTGCGTATAAATTCCTCCACTTCATCTGTGAAGCGACCCTATAAGAAAAATTATATTGAATTAGTATTTCAAAATTTATATAAATGTAAATCAAAATACTTAATGAAAAGTGAAAACTTACCTTTCTTCATCCGTCTTTTTCTTCTTCTTTACAATATGAGTCTCCTTGAATAGCTCATCTTGCTTCATCGGACGCCCCAACTTCTTTTCCTGAAAACTCATAAATTTTAGTTAAGAAACAGAATAGATATACTTTTAAAGTTAAAATAAATTAAGCAATTACATACCATTCTTCTCTTTATTGTCCCTAGGCTGATCGCACCTTTAGTGTGCAAGGATCCTCCCTTCTCAGATGCACGAGCTTTCTTTTCTTTTTCTCTCTTCTCTAAGAACTCTGCTGTAAGCCATTGCCTTTTTCGGAGGGTCAGCGGGACATGGGAGCCTCAGCTGCATCGGTTTACCGAAATAACCTCTGCTCTCCCACTTCCTTCTATTCAAAAGGAGAGCAGGGATCAACTCCACCTTAGAGATCTTCCAGATCCGCAACTACAAGCTCTCGAGTGGGAACAGGATCTCCTACTGCTGATAGGTATGCAATCGAAGAATCTGGCGAGATATGGAGAGGATATGCTCGAACCGGACCGCATCTCCATTTGCACATGGATAATGTGCTGCCCCTTTCTTTTCTTCCAAACTCGGTCGAATACGTCGTTAACCTTTGTGGTGGATCGACAAGAGTGCGCCTAGCCAGGAGTGTGGTTGGTGTCACCTCCCGTGGGCTAGCTCTGCCTTTGCCGGATCTTTATTCGCCCACTCCTTCACAGAGCGATGACTAAGAGCCGGGAATTCTGAATTCTCTTAGTAGAGCCTGAAAGTAGCCCTTGGATCGATTCCTATCACATTAGAGGTGAACGATCAGAGGTGTCCTCTAATCACCACGACGAGGCTGGTCCCTCTTTTAGTAGACTCAGCTATGAATATTCATGAAGAAATGAATGTCGGGCTGCTGAAGCAACCAGGCAGGCTTCTGGTTCAACTTTCTAGCTTTGGAGAAACAATGCGACAACCGCTTGCGAGCCTTGAGATGAAAATTTGCAACCACATCCGCGCTATAGCGGTGTTCCCATACACACTTGCTCTGTATTTCAAAAGTTAAGTATTATATGGAAATGTCATATTAGATGAAAATATCATAAAAGCTATATTCGATATATATAAGCTATATTCGATATAATATTAGCTAATGCACTAATACTTAGTGCATAGTATAGTGTAAGTATAGTGTAAGTATGTATGTATATATATATATATATATATACATATATATATATATATATACACATATATATATATATATATATAAGCTATATTCTATAATACATATTTAGATGGAAATATCATAAATATAAATAATTGTACTGCTTAAAAGAACATTTATACCTTAAATTGATTGAAAATTTGATCCTTCAGCGAGAATGAGAAATCACTCCAAGTCGCATAAGGGCCATCTAATAGCTTTCTGGTTGCTTGGATGATTATCCTTGTAATAATACTACTAGGGATGAACCTGCAATTTAATAAAAATACACATGAATATCTTAGTAAAACTGTACAAAATAATAAACGTAAAAATAACAAATAACTCTTACCCATCACCCTCAGGGACTATGATGATCCTGCCATATTGATCATAATGCACCTCCTCGTCATCATCAGCATCACCGTCCGAAGCATGTATATCAGAGGCACTAAGTATTAGTGCATTAGCTAATATTATATCGAATATAGCTTTTATATATATATATATATATATATATATATA
>MCJB01027687.1:46986-122898 GCA_002018475.1 Nicotiana obtusifolia
AAGAACATTATCCTAACTAATCACCTATGATCTACTCACCCCAATCCCTCATTTCCCTAAATCCCTAACTCCCCCCCTCCCCCACTTTTCACGTCTCTCACCCACTTTACACTTGCACACACACTCAATTCCTCTTCTTTACTTTAAAAGACCCACGTTTCCCACTTCAACTCCTTGGAACAAGACTAGATAACTACCATTGTTCTTCTTTATAAAGGGGAGGAAATCTTTGAAAAAGGGGGAGAACATTGAAAGAAGGGGAAAGAAAAGACTTTTCAAAAGAAAGGGAAAAGATTGTTTTAAAATGAAAATTATGGTGAGATTAAGAAAAGGAGTTTTTCGTTCGTGGCTTTTGGTTCGAGGTGGTTGTTACTTTGTCCGGTCACATTTAGCGATATTGGATTTGAGCTGTCGCGGATTTTCTTTGTTGTATTACTGGAGTTCTTTTACTAAGGTCCAAATTCTCTCCTCCTTTATTTTTATGTCTTATATTTCTTCCATAAATTCAGAGCATATGATATGGTTCCCTTTATTAGTTTTTTTTCCCCTTAATCTACTGTTTTTCTTTTTGAGCATGTGTCTTTGAGTTATCGTTACTATCTTCGAGTTTTGTTCAGTGAAAGATTCTAAGGAGAAAAAAAAAACTCATATGGCATTAAGGTTAAAAATGGTAATGAAGATATATATGAAAGTTTTGGGTCTAGTTTCCTTGGCTAGTTAAGCTTGGACAAAATTATGCTATAATATTCCTAAGTCATAAATGGGTTAACTTTTCTAATCATTCTTGTGAATAGGCCATGAACTATAATAAATCTTTTTTATAAGATTGTAGTAAGTTTCTTTTATATAAAAAAAAGTTTTTCTTCTCTGAATATACGTTTATTGTTAACTGCTTAGCCATGAAAGTTGAAAACTTTCAAATGTTAATTTAGTAGGAATATTTTCTTTTTTAAAAAAAAAAAGGGAAAAGAAAATGAAAGATATGAAAACAGCAAAAAGAAAGAGATCTTGAAGTCTCACAATTATTCATCTTCCTCGTATTCTTTTGAACAAAAACAGTGGCTATATTCTATCCAAATCCAGTTGCGTGTAAAGTTAATCTATCAAAGCAACATAATGGAGATCGAGTTTCGTCGTTTGAGTTGACGTCGAGTGGTTGAGATTGAGATCTGGTCCGTAATAACTTGTGCTTTGTTCGAATTTGAAGTGAAATCACATTCTAAGGCAAAATTATTAAATACAAAAGTTGCTGGAATTTATATTTCGACATTGGAAAGCTTAACTAAGATTTGAAGCCTTCGGACACAAAGTTTCAAGGCGAAGGTTTGTTGGAATCTTGAATTTGGTTGCAAAGCGAGGNTCGCTCATTCTTCGTTGTTGGAGCGTATTCGTGATCGACAGTTTGATGATCCCCATTTGTGTGTCCTTAGAGACACGATGTAGCATGGAGGTGCCAAGCAGGTTACCTTAGGTGATGATGGAGTTTTGAGATTGCAGGGTCGAGTTTGTGTGCCTAATGTGGAGGGGCTTCGGGAGTTGATTTTAGAGGAGACCCATAGCTCCAGGTATTCTATTCATCCGGGCGCCGCGAAGATGTGTCAGGATTTGCAGCAGCACTATTGGTGGCGAAAAATGAAGAAGGATATAGTTGCATATGTGGCTCGGTTTTTGAATTGCCAGCAGGTTAAGTGTGAGCATTAGAGGCTTGGTGGACTGTTTCAGAGGATTGAGCTCCCCGAGTGGAAGTGGGAGTGGATCACTATGGATTTCGTTGTTTGACTTCCGCAGACTCGGAAGAAGTTCGACGCAGTTTGGGTCATTGTTGATAGGCTGACCAAATCCGCGCATTCCATTCCTATCCAGTCTCCTATTCATCCGAGAGGTTAGCTGAGATCTATATCCGGGATATTGTTCGCCTTCATGGTGTGCTGATATCTATCATTTCGAACCGGGGTACGCAGTTTACCTCGCGTTTCTGGAGGGCAGTTTAGCAAGAGTTGGGCACCCAGGTTGAGTTGAGTACAGCATTTCATCCTCAGATTGACGGACAGTCTAAGCGGACTATTCAGATATTGGAGGATATGCTCCGAGCTTGTGTTATTGACTTTGGAGGTTCGTGGGATCAGTTTTTTCCTTTAGCAGAGTTTGCCTACAACAACAGCTACCAGTCAAGTATCCAGGTGGCTCCTTATGAGGCTTTATATTGTAGGCGGTGTCGATCTCCAGTTGGATGGTTTGAGCAGGGAGAGGCTCGGTTGTTGGGTACAGATCTAGTTCAGGAGGCCTTGGACAAGGTCAGGATCATTCAGGATAGGCTTCGTACAGCTCAGTCCAGGCAAAAGAGCTATGCAGATCGCGAGGTACGAGATGTGGCTTTTATGGTTGGTGAGCGAGTATTGCTCCAAGTGTCGCGTATGAAGAGCAAGATGAGATTTGGGAAAAAGGGCAAGCTTAGTCCTAGGTTCATTGGTCCGTTTGAGATTATTGATCGAGTGGGAGAGGTGGCTTATAGACTTGCATTGCCGCCGAGCTTATCAGCCGTGCATCCAGTTTTTCATGTGTCCATGCTCCGGAAATATTACGGCGATCCATCTCACGTGTTAGATTTCAGCACCGTCCAGTTGTACAAGGACTTGTCTTATGAGGAGGAGCCGGTAGCTATTCTAGACCGGCAGGTTCGTCAGTTGAGGTCGGAGAGTTTTCCTTCTGTTCGTGTTCAGTGGAGAGGTCAGCCTCCTGCGATCGACCTGGGAGTCCGAGTCCGATATGCAGAGCCGTTATCCACATCTTTTTCCCGACTCAGGTACTTCCTTCTTCTGTCCGTTCGAGGATGGTGGTTGTTACTTTGTCCGGTCACATTTAGCGATATTGGATTTGAGCTGTCGCGGATTTTCTTTGTTGTATTACTGGAGTTCTTTTACTAAGGTCCAAATTCTCTCCTCCTTTATTTTTATGTCTTATATTTCTTCCATAAATTCAGAGCATATGATATGGTTCCCTTTATTAGTTTTTTTTCCCCTTAATCTACTGTTTTTCTTTTTGAGCATGTGTCTTTGAGTTATCGTTACTATCTTCGAGTTTTGTTCAGTGAAAGATTCTAAGGAGAAAAAAAAAACTCATATGGCATTAAGGTTAAAAATGGTAATGAAGATATATATGAAAGTTTTGGGTCTAGTTTCCTTGGCTAGTTAAGCTTGGACAAAATTATGCTATAATATTCCTAAGTCATAAATGGGTTAACTTTTCTAATCATTCTTGTGAATAGGCCATGAACTATAATAAATCTTTTTTATAAGATTGTAGTAAGTTTCTTTTATATAAAAAAAAGTTTTTCTTCTCTGAATATACGTTTATTGTTAACTGCTTAGCCATGAAAGTTGAAAACTTTCAAATGTTAATTTAGTAGGAATATTTTCTTTTTTAAAAAAAAAAAGGGAAAAGAAAATGAAAGATATGAAAACAGCAAAAAGAAAGAGATCTTGAAGTCTCACAATTATTCATCTTCCTCGTATTCTTTTGAACAAAAACAGTGGCTATATTCTATCCAAATCCAGTTGCGTGTAAAGTTAATCTATCAAAGCAACATAATGGAGATCGAGTTTCGTCGTTTGAGTTGACGTCGAGTGGTTGAGATTGAGATCTGGTCCGTAATAACTTGTGCTTTGTTCGAATTTGAAGTGAAATCACATTCTAAGGCAAAATTATTAAATACAAAAGTTGCTGGAATTTATATTTCGACATTGGAAAGCTTAACTAAGATTTGAAGCCTTCGGACACAAAGTTTCAAGGCGAAGGTTTGTTGGAATCTTGAATTTGGTTGCAAAGCGAGGTAAGTGTCCGGTCTAACCTTAGCTTGAGGGATTAGGAGTTGTGTCCTATTTGTTAATTACCTCTTGTTGAGTACGACGTATAGGCATGGTGACGAGTATCTATACGTTGGTGTCGAGCATGACCGTGAGCCTTAAATAGATAGTTGTTGTGTTTTTAAATGATTCTACGAAAGCCTTAATTGATGATTCTTGATGTTGAGCAAGAACTCAGTTTATTTATCGTGGATTTTAATTATAATTGAGTATTGGCATTAGTTGAGCTGAGTAGAAGTTGGGTTAAGATTGGTTATAGTTGATTCTCCCTTGCCGGGATATTTGCTTTGATATTATTGTTCCCTAGCTGGGAATTTATTATATTGCTTTTGTTCCCTTGCCGGGATTTCTTGTGATTTTTGTGATGACATGTAAATGGGAGCGAGTGGTACGCCTACCACAAAATATGATGTAAATGGGAGCGGGTGGTACGCCTACCACAAGATTGATGAAATGGGAGCGGGTGGTACGCCTACCACAAGATATAATGAAATGGGAGCGGGTGGTACGCCTGCCACAAGATATGAGAAATGGGATCGGGTTGCACGCCTGCAACAAGATGGAACTGAAAGTGAAAGTTGTTTGTATTTCTCTTTATTCGTGTTAGAAGTTAAATTGTAGTTTCCTTATTATTCTTTGATGATCTGTTTTATCTGCTACCCCGAAGCATGTTTCCCTTCCCCAACTTTAATTGTTTAATTACTTGTATCTTTCAGCTGTAGATGTATAAATATATATAACTGCACAGGTCTATCTGGAGTCTGGTCCTAGCCTCGTCACTACCTCGCCGGGGTTAGGCCAGGAATTTACCAGCACATGTGGTCGGTTGTGCTGATACTACATTCTGCACTCTTTGTGCAGATCCCAGCGCTGCAGATTTCGGACCGTAGTGAGCTTCCAGCTTCTTGCTTATCAGGCGAACCGAGGTAGTCCTGCAGGCGTCCGCAGGCCTTGGTGTCTCCCGCTATTTATTCTACCTGTTTTTTTTTATGTAGTCCCAGAGACAGTTTTTTGTTGTTTCTTTCAGACCCTTATTTGTAGTACTCTTAGACAGTCTGTGAAGCTGTGACACCAAATTTTGGGTAGTTTCGTTAAGGAGATTTTATTAGCGGTATTTTAAAGTCTGAAATTTTATTATTCCGTTCGTTAAGTTATGTTGTTTATTAGTTGTTGGTTTTAAGTTGTAATTAATTTAAAAATAGAAACAAGACAATTAATTTGGTTGATTGGTTTGCCTAGCTTTCACTAGTAGGCACCATCACGAGTCCCGAGGGAGGGATTCCGGGTCGTGACAAAACATATGACATATCAACCAAACAGAATTTCAATTTGCGTGCTAATTTAATGTGGACAATTAACGATTTTCCTGCGTATAGAATGTTGTATGGGTGGATGACTGCTGGGAAGCTAGCTTGTCCTTACTGCATGGAAAATAGTAAAGCGTTCACTTTGAAATATGGCCAAAAGCAATCATGGTTTGATTGTCATCGTCAGTTCTTGCCTCCTGATCATGAGTTTAGAAGGATGAAAAATGCATTCAAAAAGAATAAAATGGAATGTGATTTTCCACCTCCGATACTTTCAGGAGAGGAAATTTTGGAGAGGGTCCAGAACTTCAGTAAAGTTACTGAAGCTCCACCTTATAGATTTCCCGGATACGGTGTTACTCACAATTGGGTGAAAAGGAGCATATTTTGGGATTTGCCTTATTGGAAGGATAATCTTCTCCGTCACAACCTTGATGTCATGCATATTGAGAAGAACTATTTTGATAATTTGTTCAACATAGTGATGGATGTTAAAGGTAAGACAAAGGATAACGCAAAAGCTAGAATGGACTTACAAGAATATTGCAGGCGGCGCAAATTATACTTACAGACAGCGAATTATACTTACAGACAGCGAATTATACTTACATAATCACTTTGGAGGAAAGACGGTAAATTTGTGATTAGGTAACGAAATTGAAGATGCATGAGGGTTATGCGTCGAATTTTGGGAGAAAAGTTGATATGGAGGTAGGGAAGTTGAGCCATTTGAAAAGTCATGACTGTCATGTTTTCATGGAGACCTTAGTGCCTATTGCATTTTGTGGTTTGCCTGATAGAATCTGGAAACCCATCACAGAGATTAGTTTGTTTTTCAAAGACTTGTGTTCTTCCACATTAAGGGAAGAAAACCTACTCTGGATGGATCAGAACATTCGTGTCACTTCTTCTAATATAGAAAAGATATTTCCATGTGGGTTTTTTGATGTGATGGAACACCTTCCAATCCACCTTGTACACGAGGCACGACTTGGAGGGCCTGTTCAATGCAGATGGATGTATCCCTTTGAGAGGTAATATTATATATTTGATGTAATTTTCTGTTTTATTTTAATGTTCTTGGCTAACCTGAAATTATATAGGACAATTGGCAAATGCACACAATTTTTTAAGTAGAGGAATAGGATTGAAAAATCTATATGTGAAGCTTATCTTGCAAAGGAGACTGCTCAATTTTGCTCTTATTATTTTGAGAGTAATGTGCCATGTGCTAGGAATAGGCCCAACAGGCACACAGTCGACCTTAGGAATGATCCATTATATCCGCCTAATGTCCATATTCAATCAACCAGGCCGATGTTCTAAAGATGTTAGAAAGAGAAGTTTGAGTGATATGGAGTTCAAGTCAGCTACACCTCACGTGTTGCTAAATTGTCCCGAAGTTGTACCATTTCTCAAGTAAGTATTGATTTAGTAGTTATCAAAATATAAAAATTACTGTGATTACATTTCAATGCAACTACTAAAAATATTTGATGTGTCACAGTCACTTTGGGTCAATTTGGCCATGATGCTGTATATACGAGATTTGATACGTGGTTCAAACAATTTGTAAGTTTCTTCTTAAAATATTCTAACACTATGTAGGTAAACAATGTTAGGAAGTTATGCTAACATATGAAATTTTTTAACAATATGTAGGTAAATGATCCAAATAATGGTATAAATCAATTTTTGAAAGATATATCTTGGGGACCTGGGGTTGAGGTCAGAACAATATCTAAGTACGTTGTGAATGGATATAAGTTTCATAACGAGTGTTGCTCTAAAAATAAAAATAGCAACAACAGTGGGGTGTGGGTTCAAGGTGGTGATGGCAACTAAGATGGAGATATTGATTATTATGGTGTGCTCAAAGAAATAATAGAACTAGAATATACAGGTTGGCCATATAAGAAATTGATACTCTTTAGATGAAAATGGTTTGACCCACACCCAACAAGAGGTACAAGAGTACACAATCAGTACAACGTAATTGAGGTTAATCATACGAGGGAGTATGATCGCTATGATCCTTTCATAATTGCACATAATATTAGGCAAGTGTATTATGCTCCTTATCCATTGCGGCAGAATAAGTCTGATTGGTGGGTTGTAATAAAAACTAAGCCTGTGGTTAGGGTGGAAGTCAAGAATGTGTTAGATGTTGCATATCAAAACGATATCTCTACTGTTGACCAAATAGTGGACGAAGTTTTAGAAAATGATTTGGAACATCCTGAACACATATTGGAAGACGTTGATATTTCTGAAGTAAGAATTACAGAAAACGAGGAAGAAGTATCAACTGATGAAGCTCAAACTACTGAGGAAGAAGAATTCTCGGACGAGGAACTATACGTCGATGAGCTTTAAACAGTTGGTTTCTTTAACAACTCTCGTTTATAGCTACTTTATTTATATGTTTCAATCTAAATATGTATTATATTATGCAGATGACTGGCAAGGGTCGAAGTAACAATGATTCTAGTAGTTCTCGGGGTCGAGAAAAGGCTAGGAAACCAAAGAGGAGGGTAGAAGATTATACTCCATCTTGTCTTGCCGTTTTAGAGATGCCTATGCCTACGTCTTTTCCTCCACCCCAGGGCTATTCTGAGCTACCACAGCATCATCAGCCCTACACCTTCGTGCAGACACCAGGTCTTTCGTCACAGGGTCATAGGACTGTACGTCCGACATACAGTACCGCTGCCGCACAGCCACGTGGATCTCAGCCATCTGCATCGCATGGACCGCATCGATCCATGTCACATCCACATGGATCACAGGCATCACTGTCACAGCCACTCGGGTCACAGTAATCAGTTTCACGTCCCCTTGCGGCCCATACAGCTATGTCGCAGTCACAGGGCTCGCAGCCATCTTCATCTGAGACTCCATCTATTACAGGCCTTCGCCTGCGAGACACTAGCTCTGATCCCCTACACCTTCCACACATGCCTCTGATATTCATGGTTCGGACGGTGATGGTGATGATGACGAGAAGGTGCATCTTGATCAATATGGCAGGATCATCATAGTCCCTGAGGGTGATGGGTAAGAGTTATTTGTTATTTTTACGTTTATTATTTCGTACAGTTTTACTAAGATATTAATGTATTTTTTTTTATTAAATTGCAGGTTCATCCCTAGTAATATTACTACAAGGATAATCACCTAAGCCACCAGAAAGTTATTAGATGGACCTTATGCGACTTGGAGTGATTTCCAATTCTCGCTTAAGGAGCAAATTTTTAATGAATTTAAGGTAAATATTCTTTTAAGCAGTACAATTATTTATATTTATGATATTTTCATCTAAATATGTATTATAGAATATAGCTTGTACATACATACATACATATACATACTTACACTATAATATGATATTTCCATATAATACTTAACTTTTGAAATACAGAGCAAGTGTGTATGGGAACACCGCTATAGCGCGGATGTAGCTGCTAATTTCCATCTCAAGGCTCGCAAGCAGTTGTCGCATTGCTTCTCCAAAGCT
Organism: Nicotiana obtusifolia; assembly: GCA_002018475.1. Taxonomy (NCBI): domain Eukaryota; kingdom Viridiplantae; phylum Streptophyta; class Magnoliopsida; order Solanales; family Solanaceae; genus Nicotiana; species Nicotiana obtusifolia. The sequence continues at coordinate 55,674 of MCJB01027687.1, forward strand.
AGAAAGTTGAACCAGAAGCCCCCCTAGTTGCTTCAGAATTTATGGGAGGATTTGCAAAGGCAATGGCTAACCGCAGAGTTCTTAAAGAAGAACGAGAAAGGAAAGAAAGCTCGTGCTTCTGAGAAGGGAGGATCCCTGCACACTGGAGGTGCGATCAGCCTAGGGACAATAAAGAGAAGAATGGTACGTAATTGCTTAATTTAATTTTAATTTTCAACGTATATCTACTCTGTTTCTTAACTAAAATTTATGAGTTTTCAGGAAAAGAAGTTGGGGCGTCCGATGAAGCAAGATGAGTTATTCAAGGAGACTCATATTGTTAAGAAGAAGAAAAAGACGGATGAAGAAAGGTGGGTCGAGGGCCGAGCCTCGACTGTACATATAAGTTTTCAATTTTCATTAAGTATTTTGATTTACTTTTATATAACTTTTGAAATACTAATTCAATGTAATTTTTCTTATAGGGTTGCTTCACAGCTGAAGTGGAGGAATTCATACGCAGTCAGCTACCTAAAGAATCGGGTGACCCAATCCAACTGTCGGACGAGGATGCTGAAAGACTATGGACGCAGGCTGCTGGTGGTCCAAAATGGGGGAAGGTATACGGGCTTCCCACTAAGAAATTTCATCGCTATAAGTGTGGAATGCAAGGAATAGGGACTTCCCCGCAAGCCGAGCAACTTGATGGGGAGAGCCTCTCCTCTGTGCGGGAGACTGTGCAAAGCTCACAGCCGAGCTAGAAGCCTCCAAGGAAAGAGAAAGGATTAGAGATGCTCAGTACATTGGCATACAAGAGCAGCTCAAATCTCTCTTGGCTTCTGGCACTTTTCCGATTCCCCGGTCTTGTGAGTCATCGCCAGAGGCTCGCCTTCCCCGTGATAGTTCCTCCCATCCTCCCCGTTATTATTCCTCCGGTCCTAGACAACTACACCCTTCTCCATACCATCTTCGTGATGAAACTTCATCAGACGATGATGATAATGATGTACAAAATAATCCTTGACTTGTAATAACAGTTAACTTATTTTGGTTAGCTTAATGTATAAGTTCTATTGAACTTTATAGTTTGTTACTTTTAATATTGTTGTTGTTATTGTTGTTGTTGTTGTTTATTGTTGTTGTTGTTGTTTATTGTTGTTTATTGTTGTTGTTGTTGTTTATGGTTGTTGTTGTTGTTGTTGGCCGTTGTTGTTGTTGTTTATGGCATAAAATGCCTGTTTAGGAATTTGGTATGTTGTTGTTGTTGTTGTTATTGTTGTTGTTATTGTTGTTGTTATTGTTGTTCTTTATGGCATAAAATGCCTGTTTAGGAATTTGGTAAGCTGGCAGGTGGTGTAGCTGCCAAAACAAGCAGTTTCTGTCAAAAATGAACCAAGAAAAGCGACCAACGTTGGTCTCTAGTTGGTCGCTTTTCTCTTAAAAAAAATAATTTTCTGGGAAATAGCGACCAAAGTAACCCAGATTTATCAAAAGCGACCAACTTTGGTCGCCAATTCAATTTTTAAAAAATAATTTCTGCAAATATAGCGACCAAAGTTGGTATGCTTATAATTAAAAAAAAAAGATTAGTTCTTGCATATACCGACCAACTTTGGTCGCTTAATTTTAAAAAAATCAAAAAAATTAATTATATAGCAACCAACATTGGTCGCCATTTTTCAGATTATAATAAATAAATAAATAACGTAATTTACATTTGGAGACCAACTTTGGTCGCTAATATTAGCGACCAAAGTTGGTCGCTATTTTCTTTACCTGGAATATTTGGTCCTTTTACCTTAGAGACCAAAGTTAGTCTCTAATTAGCGACCAACTTTGATCCCTAAGGTTAAGGGACCAGCTTAATATCGACCAAGCCTGTTTGGTCGCTCTTTGATCGCTTTTGGACAATAAGCGACCAACTTTGGTCGCTTTTTGTGGTCGCTTTTTTCCGAATTTCTAATAGTACTTTTTTCCGGATTTCTAGCAGTGTATATCATGCGATAGCCGTTTCCATTCCTTATCCTCTTATTCAAAGAATTTTCACTCATGTAGAAATGTACTTGACATGTATGGTTCGATTCTCTCCACATTTTCACGAATTTAGTAGTATCTCATGTCGATGAGTGTTTTTCTTGTATGAAACATGAAAGTTTTGGTCAAGTATAATGTACAATGTTATTGTAAGGGACAACATAATGCATTAATTGCAATATAAGTTCTTGAGGAAAAGGTTTGAGCGATATCATCATAGAAGCAATATGCTCCAATTAATTAATTAATTGTAGAGAGTGTAGAGTACGACTGTGTGGAAATAAAGACACTAAAGTTTTTTACCATTGACCCTCTTGAATTAAGTAAAAAAGCTAGAACGTGAGAGAAACATAGAAGAAATTTTACTATCTAATGGTCAAGTATCACGTGCAAAATTCTCAAGCTCATTACCACGTGACACCTGGCTGAATTTTGTAGGGTTCCTATATCTTCCTATTTGTGGTTAGTCTTGCTAATGTATACTTCTAATTAATCAAATATATAGCCTTCACAAAATATAGTTCTACGCAACTCATGATTATGCCTTTGTAATCATTATTTATTGGATTGATTAGCGGTTATGGACATAAGAGATGAGATGCATATACCATAGCATGTGATATATAATTAATGAAAACATCTTTTGCTACCCATGACGGACAAGTAGATGGTATTATTATGAATCAATTTAAAGAAACAAGTTTCTAGAAAAGGGATCACCACTAATAAGAATGAGTTAATTTTTATATAACCGATATCGTATGATTTTTTATATTATAGGGCACTTAAAAGTTATTTATAGGTAATTTTTCATTGCAAAGCATGTTTGCAAATTATGAATGGCCTATTACAATTGGTAAAATTACATTGATAATATACATTTTAAATAAATAAAGACTATCAAATTTTATTACTTCGTAATATACCGTTCACCATGACGTGCTGCTTCATTGTAACCTTTTTTCATCTCAAAATAAAAGGTCTTATAAAACTTTTTAAGGTTCAAGTAAATCATTTCTTAAACAATATTACTTTGGAATTAAGGTAACTACTAGGATGTAGTGCCGTATTCGGAGATAACTGCTAAATTAAAATCTTCTAACTTTCTTCCAAAAGATTTATTAAAATATGCCAAACTATTTAAAGGACAAAGAAAGATATGGACATCTTAGTAAAGCCGAATGGAAGACAGAATATTACGGAACTTTCACTTTACGTCGTAATCATGGAAAACAGTAAGCACGCATAAATATATTTATCCTTCAATTGTCTCTTTGTTTAAGCTCAAAATATCACACAGGAAAAAAGTAATTATTTGGGTATTCTGGAAATATATGCCTAGATGAAGCTAATATGCTCAACTGTTTTGTGCTTTTCTAAGGTAAAAACGAACAAAAGTAGAGAACATGTCTTAGAATTTGAAGCAAAACTCAGATTCTTGATCCTAGTGAATCATGAATCATTATTACTAGAGACTGCAAATTAATTCCATGTTTTTAATTTTATCTTTACTTATTCCAAAAAAATTCTCTCATCTTTTATCCCCCAAGAATATTGGTAAAAAGTTAGTCACCAATTTGTTTAAAAAGAATTGATTCGATACATATCTAATGTGCACATGGGTACTATGCTGAGTTGATTTATATGCCGAATCAATCTTTATTATCAGTAACTTTTTTGTTTTACTAAGTTCCAAATCATTCTAATTAACAGGTTCTAGCCTCTTTTTGTTTTCTTCAAAGGAAACAATAGTAAGAGCACTGAAGTACATCTTAGCAGCACAATTCATTTCATAGTCTGGTAGTTCGCAGACAAACTTTTTGGCTACTCAAAAGGCTCTAATATGTTGTCGTGACATAGAATATGTTGGATCTTTTTGCCCTAATTTTAGACAAATTACTTTTATAAAAGTGAAAAAGATAACTAAACTACCATGTACTCTTTCGCCAGAAATCGTCGGTCACAGTTTTCTGGCCTCAATAGTTTATAATATACGAGTGGTCTAATTTATATGACTGGCACTGGAATTTGTTTTGTTATTTTGCAATCCCTTCATTATAGCATTTTAGTTAAAGTTGAAGCTTTACTCTCGCATTATAAGTTTATATTTGACTTGTATGTTCATATTCTCCAGATTAATCTGTATTAAAAGTGGTCGTTTGGATGGCGTGTTGGAGTAATTAATTCCAGCACAATATAATCTGTATTAAAAGTGGTCATGTGAGAATGATGTTTTAAGGATTTGAGATTTGAATGCTTGCTTGGGAGTTGGGAACAAGAAAAGAGTAAAAATAAAGTAAAAGGCGAGAAATACGTATGAGCGAAACACGATTCAATTTGAGTTTGACCATGACTTCTAAAATTCAAGTTGTAGCCGTAAAAACTCCATATAACATTCTGGTGATGATATTATACGAAATTAATCTTGACATACACCTGATAGGATTTCAAACCATTTGATCTTGGTTTTAATTTATTTCGATTTGAGTAAAAAATCATTTTTGTGAAAACGGTGATGAATATACATGAACAAGATCCCATGAAAAAATAGTATCTAGGGTATAGTTGTCACTTGTCTAGCAAGGACAAGAAGCCCAATTATTACAACGGGACAATAAACCCAGACTAGAACGATTTCGGAAGAAAATTAAGAAATTAACCTTCTGCTTCCTAGCAACTTGGGTACTAAAAAGTTAGAGGAAATGTACATAAATGGCATGCCATATAGCTATCATACTTGCGCAAACAATAGCCTGGCATCTTTCAGTATCTACTATTTTCACTTTGAAACACTTCGCTGCATTGCAAATTTGAAACTGAATAGGGCCACTGCACCAATAATAAGCACCCGAGGAACCACCAGTGGACCTACTAAAATCATGAACAACACCAGCAAGAGCTCAGTAAGAACATTGTGGCCCATCTTAGTGACTGAGTTGTACGGGCAAACCTCATCCCTGCCCACGTAGGATCTTGTATTACACTCATGACAATTTCCGAGGTTTAACTATTAAACGTTGTTTTAATAGACCTAGAGACTCGTCTAACAGTGATAATCGCTTGCTTAGATTATAGGGATTGGCTCTTCAGCATGGCTGATGCTACTGAGACAAGGTGGCTTGGCAGCTCCATAATAGAAGAATGCCATCATTTTGGACAACTCGTCCGCTATTCGGTTCCCTACTCAAGAATTAAAAGAAAAAGAATATTAGAGATAAAATGAGGATTTGAGATCAAGCGACAAATGTCAAAAGAAATATTCCATAAGATAGACTTTTAACCTTTCTCGCGGTGCATGATTTTCCCTGCTTTAGTAAAGATGAGCTCGGGAAAAACAGAGACTTGTAAAGCAGACACCAAGTCAACTTCAACAACAGCATCAATAGCTACACACTACAGAAAGAAAAAAAGAAAAAAAGAAAAAAAAATATCAATAGTGTGTTTGGAATATAATTGCTTAAAAGTTAAATGATTTAACTTACCCTTGGAGATGGTAGCCTGCAGTTCCAGATGATGTGGACAGCCTTCTCCAATTCATTCCGAACCATTTCATTTTCCTTTGGCCTGTGTTTAACACACAGCTTTCATAAGATAGAATTCGAAAAACTTACTTTAAACCTAAAGTAAGTTATGGAGAGAGACTTGTGCACTTTGAAAAACTTACTTTAGGCCTTTGTTTTATAAGGCTCAGCCAGTAACCAATTTTGTGATAAGAAATCCCGTCAAAGAAAGGAGAATACGTGTTTTTTCGTCAAGGAACATGATCTCAAAGAACAGCAGAGAGGAATATTCGGGGAAGAGATTGCCATCATGAAAAATATACAAATAAAGTTCGGGTTATTTGTGAAATAAGTTATGCTGATCTCTTCTAGAAATGTTATCTCTAGAATGCCAAGTCTTTCAATATTTTTGAGTAAAAACTCTTTTAAGCAAAAGCTTTATCAGGTCACTTTCACATAATGAAAAGATATAAAAGCGAAAGGAAAAAATTAGTGAATTCGGTGTCATTCTCCTCTAAGCTGATATGGACTGACAAGAATGAACAGAACTCACCTTTTGTTTTAGCACTCTAATTTAAACAGGACTCACCAATTAATTTAGTTTACTACACGTCTGACTTTTCTGTCATAATTGTGAATAAGTGGGAGAGACTTCCATGTGTATGCATTAGTATGATGAAGAGTAAATAAATCTAGAGAATGGATATGCATATGCAAGCTACAATGTAATAAAAGAATTTGATTGTCTAATAGAAGCAAGACACATAAATACAGACAACAGATAACCCTAGACCATCAGAGAAGCAAGTAGATTTTAACTTTCAGGCACATGGACAAGAAACAAACCATAAATAGCAGTGAAAGCAAGTGCCCTTATCTAACAACTGACAGAACTGCCTTTCATATCTAAGTCAAAAGCTACATCTTCAGTGAGAAATGTATGGGGCTGCGAGATCACCTTTTGTAACGATTATGAACAAGAATAATAAGAGGACTGATGTCCTTAAACACAGCCTCCTCCCATTCTGCAGTGGTTAAGTCCTTAATTGGACGAATATAATCATCATCGTGCCATACCACTTCACTGTCACTGTCATAATTCTCATCATCATCATTATCTTTCTTAACATTCTTGATAGTGATCTTGTTAAAGAATTGATCCAAGTTAAAACCCCGCCCATCTGCATCTTCTGGCCAATCAGGGTCTTCCTCTTCAACAACAAGAGGGTAATCAGCCAAAAGCTTTTGCATCTTTTTTCTTTTCTCAACAAGATCGACCTCTTCCTCAACATCAGGATACATTTTAATGACATCCCTTATCTTCCTCCGCCATTCCCTCCTTTCATCCTCATCCATATGAAAGTAATCATCCCTCTTATGACCTCCATCAGATTCAGATTCATCTCCTGAATCTTCCTCTCCATTATCAAATTTTAGCAACTCTTCTAGCTTCGAAGCTTTTACTCCCTTTTGTCTGACACCATGAACCTAATTTTACAGTTCATTGTCAAAGCAGGGATCTTGAAGAATATGAACATGTAATAGAGATTAACGGCAATGATGTAGTCCAAAAAAATAAGAAAGGAAGTGGAGAGAAGAGCATACCAGCAATTGGGACGTCCAAAATCTTGGTGCTGACTGGCCAGAATAATTAAAATTCAATGAAGATACAACAGGACTTCTCAGTTTGTTTCTCCTTTGAGGAACAATTCCAAACACTGAAGGGAAGCTTCTCAGGCATTTCTCCTCTAAAGGTGGGGCCAAAAGCTGCAGCCTTAGATTGTGCTGTAATTCCATTGACTAGAAAATCAAAAAACAAAATTGTAACTTACCAAAAGAGAAATTCTTTGCAATATCTAAGCAAAGATAAGGGAGAGAAAACATAGTTATGGCATGCAATTATCCCATTTGCTAAATTTCAAGCAAAGATAAGGGATAGAAAACATAGTTATGGCATGCAATTATCCCATTTGCAAAATTTCAAGTTCATAATGGTTAAGGCTGCGTACATCAGACCCAACGTGATCCGGCCCTTTCCGGACTCCACGCATAGCAGGGGCTTAGGTCACCACCGGCCTTCATAACGGTTTTATTGAAACACAGGGACTCTTCTATTTTTCATTTTCCCGACTTATTTTATCAGTGTTTTCTTATCCAGTATCCTATGCTGGACCTACAACAACTGGTTTTAACGTCAAATGCAAAAAAAAAACATAGTTCATGAATTGAACCTTAGACAGATAATGCATTTACTCTGTACTTCTTTATCATTCCTCAGCTATTAGTAGAAGAGGAATGGTGAACTTGATATCCTCAACAAGCGCGATTGAGAATGCAAAAAGGACCTCTACGATCACCACAAGACCAAGGGGAAAAAGGTGCAGTGTTAATTAAATGGTACAACTGACGAAATAGCTGCCACCCAATTGCAAATTGCACCAGTATTTCAAATTGAGATGTGTCTCAACTATATGAGAAACGGTGAACTTCATTTTCACCAGAAATCGCGATTGAGAAAGCAAATAAGATCTCTACGATCATCAAAGACCCAGGAAAGAAAAGTACGGCATCAAAAATTTGATACAAGTGAAGAAATAACTCATAACCTAGATTAATCTTAATAGAGGAAGGAAAAATCAGCTGTAAGAACAGCATTTACAGCACAGACTACTCCAAAACCACAACATCATAATAAGAAAAGTGTTTTTCTCTCAACATAGCAAAAGACCATATTCCCTACTTAGTTCTGTCATCTAGTCATGTGTTCCCTATGTGCAACTGTATAAGTCAACTCATTTTCATTTCGCAAGTTCTTGTAGCATGTATATGTTCCAGGCAACTTAGTGCACCAGAGCACTGATGTAGCGCTCAGTCTCACATAGCTCTTAGACCTAGAATTTGCTAACTGGAACCTATCCTGGTATTACTCGTAAGCTCTATACACATGAGTAACTAGCGCACTACACCTATTATATGACATTTCGCAACTTGGGTGTGCACCAGAAGCTATAGAAAAATGATACTCAACCCAGTGCTCATAAGTTACTGCAGTCCGAGAAGGGACGAAATCCCTGATTAAAGTGCATTTGCATATTCAATCTTAACGAGGGGACAACATTGAAGCGCATAGTAGTTAGAACCCCAGCTCCTGAGCCCCCAACGTCTAAGGAAATCCACTAATTTACTACAAAAAGTTATCAAATAAACAAATAGAATATAGCTCTCTCATCCTTTTTTTCGTTTTAGGCTCCCAATTACAGTTACCACTAGGAGAAAAGACCCTAATTCATAGACAAAACTTTACATACTTAACTCGATACCCGGGTTTTAAGTATGCTGTTTGTTATTCTCAATGGTCACTCCATATTCATACAAGATTCAAATTGAACATCATGTACTGCCACAATCAAGTGGGGCAACCTTTCAAAAATAAAAATAAAATAACAAACAGCATATTAGTGAAGTTTGTGACTGAAAGAAAAAAAAAAAAAAAGACCTAGCTTAATCCTAATTCAAATGTAGAAAACAACAAGCAAAACATGCACAGAAGTGAAACTTGGATTATACATCAAAAATTTAAAAGAACAAATTGATTTATGCATAGCATCCAAATCATACTTCAAAAAAAAAACCCATTTCAGACAGAGAACCCAGAAGGAAATTACAGAAAATTCAGCTTAAGGGGGAGGGCTACAGGGAGAAGTTGAAGAATTATTACTTGGTCAGATTAATTAGTGTTTCTTGAGCTGGTGCGATACACAACTCACCCAACTTTCTGCAAAACCAAAGAGATAATGAAAGGATTCAAGAAAGAGAGGGAAATGGTGGTTAAAACTTAAAAGGTACCATAATGGAGTGAAACGCGTGGATGAAACTGCAGGTTTTGTGACAAACGATACTTCTGAAGAGAGTTTAGTGATAAGGGAGTGGAAATTTCTCTAAAATTCATAGTTTATTTTTCTTTTTCTTTTTTTCAAAACGCGCTTGTCCATAAAATTTTATAAATTTTTTTAAAGATTTTTCAAAAATAAGTTTTCAGAGAAAAAAATTCCTCATTCACAAAACTATAATATTTTTTCAAATAAAATATATATTCAAATATAATTTTAATTTTTAAATATTATTTTTCGACTTAATTTCAAAAACTATTTTGTTTCAATAGTTCTAATTTTATGTCCAAATGCCTACTTAGTAACTTGAAATGTCGTGTATTTGGCACAAATCTTCTGACAATTACTTTTAGAAAGAATTTTTTCCTTCTTAATAATCGTCCAAACTTCGAACGACATTGAATTTTTTTTTTTTTCAATATTTGGATAGTTTGATGAAAGAGAGGAAAAAGAAAACCCAAAAATTAAATCTTCAGCCTCATGGATACTCAACTATTAAAAGTTTTGGATAATGCTCGACTATTTTGCTTTTAAGACATCTAAACTTTGAAAGAAAGACATCAAATTTTCAATTTATGTCATACTCTAATCCAAACCTCTAGCTGAATTTGTATATGGGTGAAATCGGACTCATAAGCCGGTTCGATTCTCGATGAAATGGGTCAAGTAAGGAACGTGATGACAAGAAATCGAAATCGAGGTAAGGTATTTATCGAGCCAGGCACCGGAGGCACGACGCCCGCCCTCGAGTATATCGAGGCACCCCGGGATCGGTCCAAATCCCAAAAGAGTTCGGAGAGCGTTATTGGGCAATCGAACACGATTAACGGAAGGCCGTAATATCCGTGACCAACCGAGTATCACGGCAGCGAATCTCGGCTCGTACCGACAGGAATCCAGTAATTAGTTAAATAGGAGATTTTTATTTTTTGTGGAATTGTACCTAGAGTAGGATTCTCTTACTATATAAAGGAGAGTTTGATTGTTCATTGAACACACTGTAACACGCATCACAAAGCAATATACTATTATTTTCACTGTTATTCATAGCTCTTATTCTCGTTCATCAGTGCTAGCCATTGTGAATCCGGATCGGGGGTGGATATTTCATCAAGGCTGGAATTATTCTCCTCGCATAGTTTGAATTTACTATATCTTTATATGTTTAATCTAACACAATTCATCGTTTGTATCGAATTAATCCACTTATCCTTAAAACCATTTACAAATTTAATTGTTATCCATTTTTTTTAGGATAAACAGAATTGACGAAAGACTATCATTTTACTCTCTCCGTTTAAAAAAGAACGAACCTTTTACTATTTGAAGAGCCAAACAAGATTTTTACTGAGCATATTTTTTGCAAACAGCTTTTAAATATTTTAAATTGTTAATTATTATAACTCATATGTAATACTTTTTATATAGTCTCTAACTATGTAAATTTATGTCAAAAACTTAAGGGATCTATGTCTAAATTACACAACAAAATTAGTCAACTTGACCTTCATACTCCAAAAAGATTCAAACAAATTAAACGAAGGGATTACATTTTCACAAGTTATATTTACTCCCGCAATATATAAAATACTCCCTTCTTCCGAACTTCTATGGCGCGATTCAGAGTACGAATGTTAAATATCTAGTTTTTGGTGTGAATTTGAACATAAAATTTTCAAGTTTTTTGAATAAAAAAATTATTATTTAAAAACTACATAAAAAATATTATAAATTATAATAATAAGAATTTAAAATATTTAAGAGACATACGAAGAAATTGTATAAAAAAATTTTGGTAACTCTCCGAAATCAACTGTATCACATAAATGGAATCAGCATAATATCGATCACAAAAGTAGTTACCATATCAACTAAGATAAAATCTCGGAAAGGATTTACATAATGGAACCTGCGCAAAAGTAAAATGGATAAAACATGCCCTGGAATCAAAGAATCTAACGATATTGCTACTACAAAAAAAAAAAAAAAAAAAAAAGAAAAAAAGAAAAAGAGTATTGCAAATAAAAGTAGAGAGAGAAAATTCTTATTGATTTTGGATGATCTACTATGAAATAGAATCCTCTATTTATAGGGGAAAAGTGACATAGTGACAAAGTAACAAACCCCAAAAACTCTCTAAAATATCGACATTCACCTTAAATACAATTCTACTTATAATACTGCCCCTTAAATGTCTATTCAACAGAAATGTGCCTCATTAAAACCTTAACTAAAATAAAACCTAGTGAAAAAAATTCTAGAGAATGAAAAAGAGTACACATATTTAGAAATACCCCTTTTGGTTGTCTCGTTAAAAACCTTGCAAGGAAAACCCAGTGGGACAAAACCTTGTAAGGAAAAAAGAGTACAACGCTTATTAACTCCCCCTGATGAGAGCATCAATTCACATCCTTGAGCTTTTGCATCCCAATCTTGTACACTAATTTCTTGAAGGTTGACGTCGGCAGAGATTTGATGAATAAATCGGCCATATTAACTCCAATGAATATATTGCAACTTGAAATGATCATTCTTGATAGCTATACAATGTCTTCGTATAATATTGTGGAATGACCTTTTCCATATCTCCATAAAGATTCTCGCTATGGTATTATCATGCTTATAATTATAGCAAGATACATATATGCACAAATTGCACTTAGGATATGGTACTTCAGAACCAAGAATTATATATGATTTAAGCGATTTGAATCATTAAGGGATTGTCATATAAGTTAAGTCATATAAGTCATTTAACAGACTTTAGCTGCATATCAAGTTTTCATGTCATGCTAGACATATAAGATAGATAAAAGTGATTGCACACACCATTAACTTTGTACTTTCAAGTGTTTGAACTACATAGCCAAAACTACATGTCTTTCATATAAAACTAATTTTATTCGAATTGTGTTTCTTTCATTTAGCCAATATTTTCGGGACTGTATTCGACAAACTTAAGATCCTTGTTGCTCCCTAACGCACACGCAAGTATACGTGGTCGACAAGTAATATAGGATTATGAGTCCAGGTTGTCGTACCCACAAGAACTTAAATTTACTACTTTCTAACAAACTAATACTGTTATTTAAGCAAGCAAGAATCGAGTTTAATAGTTGAGTTATCCTACTTATAATTCTAATTTGTATCTAAGAATTGCAAAGAACAAAGTATGTATGTTGTAATCAAATAAAACAAACATTCCAGGGTTGTGACTATTTTTCCAATCCTATTGCGTTCTAATTGACTTCTCGTTCATATAATTCATGTATGATTGCTAATTGATCGATAAATATACTCATAGCCTTCTTCCGAAGTACTATTCGCCTATTCCTAACAAGATTAACACATATATTCCTATGGAATTAATCTAGCAAGAATGCACTAAAAACACGATGTTCAATTAAGCATGGTGATTAAGTATATTCCTATCCTAACCACAAATCCGCCCCCTTAAAAAGGTTAAGAACATGCTTTCTTCAATTCTTATTCTAATCTAAACATAGTTTTCCCAAACATAGCATAGATAATTGATAGAACTTAATTGATGGCCAAAACAATTAAGCAATTAGGCATAGAATTGAAGAAACAATCATATTAACATGAACTATTAAAACAAAATCGTCAAGTTCGAAACACAATATTCATGGCTAATCACAACCCCAGAACAAGGGGTGATTAGCCACTCATGTTCAACATAATCAAAAGACGAAGTATTGAAAAACTAATAGAAATACTAGACAGAATTGATGAACTGAAGATTGATTGCGTTGTTGATGTTCCTTAGCGTTCTTAGACTTCAAAATCACGTTCTCCCCTTCCAAGATGGGTTTAGGGGTGTTTATATAGGAGTTGGGAAGGTTTGGGGTCGAATTAGGGGTCTCCTAGATGGATTAGGACAGCCTCCCGCAGTCGGCGCCCTGGCTGGCGCCAGGCGCCCCCCAGGGCGCTGCGTCCAGTAGCTTTTCCAGCCTCACTGCTTCCAGCGCCACAGGTGGCGCCAGGCGCTGCTTGTGGCGCCCAGTCCCTCTTGGTCCGTTTTCTTCTCGTTTTGGCTCGTTTCTTCCCCGTTTTCGTCCCCGATTGCTCCCGACTCATTCCTACACATCAAAACACATTACATTAACATGAATCGACGGAATTAACATCCCAAATTCATAAAACAAGAGCTAAATATGAGATAATTTACATAGAATTTTATATCTTTTCTACCAATCATCAATCCTCATATATACTTAGCGCTATCATAGATGTCGTCGACGAACATTTTATATCGGTTCCAATATTTTTTTCATAGAGACATAACATAGATATCTCTTCATTCATATTTTCAGGTACCTGAACCTTCCCTGAGATTTTATGAAGTGTTATGTCATGTGATCTTCTAGATGACTTGCTTTCTTATTATGATCATTTTGATCATTTGCTCATCTTCTTTATCAAGAATTTTATTTGAAACCGATTTGCCTATACGATTTTAAGCGTACCATAGACTTTGTCCTTCTAAGACTTATTCTAATATGAGCTTTTGCAGTAAGAGTATAGTTACTTTGTTTGGGTAAGCAAATGTGTCAGGCATGCTTTGCAATATATTGCAGATGAATTATCTTTTTATGAACGTCAAGTTCATATTATCTTATTCGAGGATCTAGATGTAGAAACGATAATTCATTCCACGTAATGTTTTCTCAAATGTTTATCATCTCTCCCCCTCATGTTAGAAAAACTAACTTGCTTCCTCAACTTTGGGAACCCATCTTTGTGCGTTATGGTGTTAATCAAAATATACACCACACATCAATAATAATAATGAGATGGAATTATTTGGTTCATGACCCTGAACTAGTTGTGAGGGGAGAATGTAATATACTTTCGTGTATAAGGTATATCAAAACGATATAGATAACTTTGTTCTCATAAGTAATAGTTTAGCTATTAAGTGGATGCGGTCAATAAATCATTTTGCTAAACCAATTGTAATGTAAACCAACTTATCAAATGAACTTTCTTGAATAGAAAATCTGGAAATTATGCTCTAAATTAAATTATTAAGCATTACCTCACAAACACTAGGTTACAGGTTAATAATAAACGCACATGTAACCATCTCATAGATGCATCTTCATAAGGTTTACATGGCAGGTGAATGAGCCCATATTCCTTTGATAAATTCCAAAATTCAAAGGATTCAATCCCAATTTTAGTTGGTATAATAACCACGAGAACAAGCAACATATGAGAATTCATGAAGAATCTTCTTCAACACTTACTCATGTGATTATTTTGCACATCATGCTTAAATCAAGATTGCTCAATAGGCCATGCTTGATAAAATTACAGTAAACTTTAGGTTTACATTATGACATGTGCAATTATTAATTAAACTCTCAGTTTACTATGACATAGATAGTATATATCAACAAACATCCAGTTTACTGTGTCATGTAATTTCACCATACTTTATTTATATAGTACATATCAGGTAATAAAGAGGATAATTTTTATATACATATTACCCTGCTAAAGTTGTAGTAATATAAAGATATTAAATCTTCTCATTATTTATAGTCTCAATATAACCAACAGCTTTCGTGAATAATTTAGAAATCCAATAAGTTTCTTTGAGACTTACTACAATACAATGCCTTATTGTTAATTAATTTTATTTCTCCAAAACAGTAATAACTGGCTCTTATAGAGCTCTCAATCACTTTTGTACTATCACACATTTATCAACATCTACATGGTGAATATCTCTTTCAAGGAGAAAGTTATACCATTATGGTCATGATCAAAATTATTATAGGCAAGATATGTTGCTTCCATTGCTTTTGCTCTGTAATAATCACATTGCCATAATATATTGGCATAATCACAACAGGTACGTGATCAATGACCATTCATGCCATAATAATGAAATTATTTTCTTATTTCATCTCAAACCTCTTTCTAGAGATGAGTGTGGCATATTCTCTACCACTAGCACGTTCATATTCTTCCAAGAATGAATATATATTCATAAATCATATGTTGTCACATTCACATCATGTATGGACCATAATCATCTATATGTGCTTTACAAAAACTCATGTCAAATCGATGACAAATATTAATTTCATAGAGTGAAGGATTATTTTGAGAATTCTTATTATTCTCATTACCACAATGATGACGATTATAATTTCGTCTATTGCCATGTCCACATCCATTGATATCTTCACGGTAATAATTTTATCTTCTTTCAGACTTATTACATATTGCTACCACATTCTCTTAAAGAAACGAGAATAAAGCAAATTTAATAGGACGGGTTTTCACTTCTTGTGCTCATAACCATACATGAATTTAATCATGGCAAGACATAGAGATTTTACCACTTCAAGCGGTTATAATTTCTCACAAACTCTATTAGAGTTATAATCAAACTTTGTTATCTTTGCTTGTATTTAAAATCAAATTATAAAATTTAAGAGTTTAGAAGAGAAAACTAAGGTAAAATACTTACCTTCAATCCAGAAATTATTCATGAAGGAAGTTCATGGAACAATTGATAATCATTATGCTCAATATTATGTACAAGTTGAACACTATACATGTATCCTAAAGCTTCTACGCAATTGGTTAGAGTCTCGTGCTGATAACGTGTTATAAAACAATAAAAGAAGAAGAAGAGTGTTGCAAATAAAAGTAGAGAGAGAAAATTCTTATTGATTTGTGATGATTTACAATGGAATTAAACCCTCTATTTATAGACATTCACCTTAAATACAATCCTACTTATAACAGATATGTCATTTTTTACCTATTATTTTGTATACTAAAATGAAACGAAATGAAAAGAGAAATGCTTTATCCACACTTTTTTTAGACGCATGGACTTGCATTGGGATCTAGGTCCATTACAGGAGTAAAAGTTGCACGGGGCGCCTTATTTGGTCGCCCCCATTTAACCTATACCCACTTTTTAAAAACATTTTAACTTGTACCCACTTTTTAAACAACTTCAGACATCTTTCTCCTCCTCCTTCTCCTCCTTCATTTTCTTCTTCTCCTTCTTCTTTTCTTCCTTCTCCTCCTTCTTCTTCTTCTTCTCTCCTTCTTTTTCTTCTTCTTCTCCTTCTTCTTTTCTTCCTTCTTCTTCTTCTTCTTCTTCTTCTTCTTCTTCTGCTTCTTCTTCTTCTTCTTCTCCTCCTCCTCCTCCTTCTTCTCCTTCTCCCCCTCCTTCTTCTCCTTCGTCTCATTCTTCTTCTCCTTCTCCTTCTCCTTCTCCTTCTGCTTCTACTTCTCCTTCTCCTTCTGCTTCTTCTTATTTTTTACTATTGCTTAAGGTTTCTTCTTCTTCTTTTTCTTAATTGCAAAATGAGCTCATTAGATTTATTGTTGTTTGAAAAGTTGATGGTTGTGGTTTGTTTCTGATGATATTTGGAGGTTATGTTTCAAATTTGAGCTCAATTTGAGTATATTTATGTATTAAATCATATATTGGATTGTTATAATTCGAAGAACAAATTTCTTTTTCTGGGCAATTTGCACTTCAGGCCTATTTGGCCTTATATGCATAAAAACATTGGTTGCACTTCAGACCTTTTGGCCTTAAGTGCATCTGAAGTATAATTTTTCACTTCAGACTTATTGTCCTTAAGTGTAGCAAAACGTTTGTTGCACTTAAGACCTTTTGGCCTTAAGTGCCTCTGCAGTGCAATTTTTCACTTCATACTTATTGGCCTTAAGTGCATGATCATTAGTTATACTTCAGACCTATTTGGCCTTAAGTGCATCTGAAGTGCAAATTTTTACTTCAGATTTATTGGCCTTAAGTGAATGAAAACGTTTGTTGCACTTAAGACTTTTTGGCCTTAAATGCATCTGAAGTGCAATTTTTCACTTCAGACTTATAGGCCTTAAGTGCATCTGGAGTGCAATTTTTCACTTCAGACTTATTATCCTTAAGTGCATGAAACCATTGGTTGCACTTCAGACCTATTTGGCCTTAAATGCATTTGAAGTGCAATTTTTTCACTTCAAACTAATATTTTTTAACTTCAAACCTGATAAGCCTGAATGTAATCGTAAAGTGGATACGCTTGTAAATTTTTTTGCAAAGTGGATATAGATTCAATTGTGACCCCAAAATCGGGTATAGATGCAAAAGCCCCATTACAGGATTAGGATTGGGCCATATATGAGCTATGATCTTTTTTCTTTCTTCCTTTTCTAAGTAATTTAATTTAATGAGACCGATCTAAGTAATTTAATAGTCAGAACTTGAGTATGATATTTTTGCTCTATAATTGGTCTCTTTTGGCTTCTCCCGATTACTACTTTGAAAGAGATCGAGATAGGAATGAGCTCGCTCATAGGAAAAAGGAACAAAAAGAAGGAAGGCTCGTAACGGAATTTTAACAAAGACGTCGAAGGACAGGTTCAAAAATAAAAATTTATTTGCATTCGACGTGTGCATCAAATTATATCAATTTATCATGATTGGGTAATTGACAATATACATATATATATATATATATATATATATATATTAATTAATCATAATTAAATAAGAAAAGTTTATAAGCAAATGCAAATCATGTATTTTTTATGTTTTATACAGATGAAATCGAGCTCATGGTGCATCCTAGACTCCGATAAAATAACACAGGCTCGAGACATGGCAACAAGGGACCGAGGTCGAGCCAAAGTCCCACCGGGCCAGAACCCGGAAGCATGACTCCTGCCTTCGAGAATATCGAGGCCATAGTCCCAGAATCGACCCTCAACTCGAACGACTTCGAAGAACATTGTTAGACAATCCAGCATGGCCAACAGAAGGCCGAAATATCCGTGCCGAATATTACGGCAAGGATCTCGGCACGTATCAATAAGGAACCGACAATCAGTCAATTAGAAGATTTTTATCTTTTATATAGTTGTACCTAAAATAGGACTGCCCTGCTATATAAAGGGGGTCTGACAATTTATGAAATACATTGTAACACGCACTCAAAAGCAATTATATTATTATCTTCTTTGTCTTCTACTCTGGTTCTTTTTCATCTATACCGGTCTTGGTGAGCTCGGTTTAAGAGTGGTTATTTCATTAAGGCTAAAACTATCCAACTCGTGTGGTTTGAATTTATTTTGTCTTTGTTTATTCAATAGCAACTCAATTTATCGCTATCCTTAAAATCAGTTACAAATTTAATTGTTATCCGATTTTAAGGGTAAACAGTTTGTGGCCCACCGTGGGCTAACAATAATAGTGACAATTTGATACAAATTCCCGTAACACACCCTATTTTACATTTGTTCTTTGAAGTATCTTTGATTCCAGGTTAGAATCGAAATGTCAAACCCCCAATCTGCTCCTCTAAACATAGATGCGGAGTCTAGCCACCATGACGAGAACAACAATGTAGCACCTGGTAACGAGGTGCCCCCAGTCGATCTCGGCAGAGTTCCGGTCGCGGACCCTATTGACGCCAATTCACATGTAGCCATCAACACAATTTTGCCTACCAATCCCGAGAACAGCGTGCACAGGGAAGTCCGATCAATTTTCTAGAATACGTACAGCGGTGAAAATGATGGGATCAATTTGCGGGTGATCTTCGAAATGTTATAGGCTCAACAGGCAGCGATATCCCAGATGCAGAACCAAAGCCAAGCGCCGAGCAAGGTTGAGCCCGAGCCATCCTAGGAAGTCACCCGCAGAAATGAACCGATCACGGAGAGGCCGAATGAGAATGAAACGGGGATTAACCCCGAGATCATAAAAATGCTCGAGGAATTGACGAAACGGATAGAATCGGGGGAGAAGAAGATTGAAGCCGAAGACAAAAAGGTGGAAACCTACAATTTCAAGGTCAACCAAATCGCAGGAGCACCTCCGATATTGAAGAGCTTGGATTCCAAGAAGTTTGTTCAAAAATCTTTTCCTTCGAGCGTAGCGCCGAAGGCGATCCCAAAGAAGTTCCGCATGCCCGAGATTCCTAAGTACAACGGAACGACCGACCCAAATGGCATATGACTTCCTACACATGCGCCATCAAAGGAAACAACTTGGGGAATGATGAGATCGAGTCTGTCCTGCTGAAAATGTTCGGGGAAACTCTATCCAAGGGAGCCATGATATAGTATCACAACCTACCTCCTAATTCTATTGACTCATTTGCTATGATTGCAGATTCCTTCGTAAAAGCACACGCCGGGGCTATCAAGGTCGAGACCAGGAAGTCAAACCTTTTCAAAGTGAAGCAAAGGGATAATGAAATGCTCAGGGAATTCGTGTCCCGGTTCCAAGTGGAACAGATGGACTTACCTCCGATCACGGACGATTGGGCCGTTCAAGCCTTCACCCAGGGACTCAATGCTCGAATCTCGTTGGCTTCACAACAGTTGAGGGGCAGTACCCGGTTGTCACTTGGGCCGACGTGCATAATCGGTATCAATTGAAAATCAGGGTCGAAGACGATCAACTCGAGGCCCCTTCTGGGTCAAGTTTATCCCGGCAGAACGGTCGACAAAGCTAGGAGAGATGTTGATTGTGAACCAAGATCGAACAGGGATCGGTATCAGCCATATAATGGAGATTGAAGGTGTAGTGGATTTGGGTGAAACCCCGTGAAAAGTGAAAGTAGAAGTGTTCGAGGTCAAAACAATCAGGGAATCATGAGCAAAAAATGTTTCGACAGGCCCATCAGGCCAAAGGAAGCGCCAAGGCTATCGGAGTATAACTTTAACATCGCCGCCGCCGCCATCGTATCCGCCGTTAGACGTATGATCTAGCCTAAAGTGACCCTAACCTAATGTGAAAATATCATGGTACTCACGGTTACAGGACGGAAGATTGTCGACAATTAAGAGAGGAAGTAGCACGACTATTCAATAGCGGGCATCTCTGAGAATTCCTGAGCGATCGAGCCAAGAACCACTTTAGGAACAGAGATTCTGGTAAACAGATCGAACTGGAGGAACCACAGCACGTCATTAACATGATCATCAGTGGGGTTGATGTTCCCTAGGGGCTGATGCTAAAAAGCACCAAAGTATCTATCACAAAGGAAAAATAGACTCAGGATTACGTTCCGGAGAGAACCTTGTCTTTCAACGACAAAGACGCTGAGGGGATCATGCAGCCCCATAACGATGCACTAGTAATATCAGTACTCATAAATAAATCTCGAGTTAAGCGTGTGTTAGTTGATCCAGGTAGCTCGGCCAACATCATCAGATCGAGGGTCGTGGAACAGCTCGGCCTACAAGATCAAATCGTGCCTGTGGTCCGAGTCATAACCGGGTTCAACATGGCATATGAGACCACTAAAGGAGAGATAACTTTACTGGTGAACACCGCCGGGACCGTTCAAGAAACAAAGTTCTATGTGATCGAAGCAGACATGAGGTACGATGCTCTGTTTGAAAGACCATGGATTCACAACATAAGGGCGGTACCCTCGACTCTGCACCAGGTGTTGAAGTTCCCGATGAGAGGAGGAACAAAACCAGTTTACGGAGAATAACCGGCCGCCAAAGAGATGTTCACAGTTGACGAGGTGGTCCCGATATCAACACTTTCGGCACCTAAGGAGCTGGGTCCGGTCAACAAGGGAGAAATCAAATAGCAACTACTGACACCGACTTCGTCCCAAACGGAGAAGCAGGAGATGGGTGAGGATGACGATTACAGGGTTCCCACGTCTTTCATAGCTCCCGATGATTTCAACGCTACCAAATCAACAGTCGAGGAACTGGAGCAAGTCGTACTGATCGAACACTTGCCCAATCGAAAGGTATACCTGGGCACGGGGTTGAATCCCGAGTTCAGAAAAAAATTCATTCAATTTTTTATAGCCAACGAAGAATTTTTTGCTTAGTCCCACCTTGATATGACAGGGATCCCGCCGGAAATAACCGCTCGCAGGCTGAGCCTGGACCCGAAGTTCCATCCGTCAAGCAGAAAAGGAGACCTTAGTCCGAGGTCAAACATGCTTTCATCAAGGATGAGATATCTAAACTACTTAAAATAAGGTCCATCCGGGAGGTTAAATATTCGGACTGGTTAGCAAACGTAGTAGTAGTCCCCAAAAAGAGGAACAAATTAAGAATGTGCGTGGATTATAAATATTTGAATAAAGCGTGTCCCAAGGAATCTTTCCCTTTGCCTAACATCGATCACATGATCGATGCGACGGCCGACCACGAGATCATCAGTTTTCTCGATGCTTATTCCGGGTACAACTAAATTCGGATAGACCCGGGTAATCAGGAAAAAACTTCCTTCATCATTAAGTACGACACCTACTCCTATAACGTGATGCCGTTCGGACTAAAAAATACCGGCGCCACTTATCAACGCCTAGTAAATCGGATGTTCGAAGAACAAATAGGAAAACCAATGGAGGTTCAAGTAATAACCCGAATTTATTTTATATACTTATTAATTATGAGATTAGAGAATTAATTTTTATTTATAACTATTGGGTCAACTATTAAGTTAGTAGGAGAAAATTTATTATTAATATATAAAATAGTGTACTAGTTAATTTATTAGTGGGCCAATTAAAATTATAGAGGGATAGTTGGATAATTCTGGGCTCTAGCAAATAAAGAAAGAAACTGGGCCCAGCCACCCCAAATTGCTGCTCTCGTTTTAGAGAGTATTAGGGCAGTGGAGTAAGAGAGCATTGTTCCAAATTGCTGCTCATGTTCTTGGTTCACAAACACATAAATAAATAGCTAAAGAGCATTGGGTGGTTGAGCACATCAGAGAGCTGCTATTTATGAAGATTCTTCATAGCTTTATAAGGTTCAGGTACAAATGCTATTTTGTATGTACTTTTAATTAAATGTTGGCAAATAATTATGGAGAAATATAGTGTAGAAGTTAATTAAGATGCCATAATTGAAAGTAATTATTAGGTAATGATTATATTGTAATTATTATATAATAATCAAGGGATTAAGGATATGTTTCATTGTATAGTTTTTGAGGAAAAGAATTACTGACTTCTACTACTACAAAGTCTCGATTTTTACGGTACTAGATTGGACTTTCAGTGATTAAGTAATGATTAGCCCATAATTTATAGATAAAGTAATGATGATTCAATAATTAGAATGGTTTATAATGAGATTGGATGGATTAAGGCATTGTAATGCATTCTACAGTTGCGCACTGCTGCGGCATTCATGTTCTGCGTTTGCTAATTTGTACAGATTTTTAGTAATTGGATGGGGGGTTGACTTTAATTTTGAATTGTTCTAAGAATATGGAAATATTTCACTTAGACTAATTACGACGTGTTATTCAATATTTTGAATAGATTGAGATCATTGGAGACTGTTTGGTTGGTGTTCTAGGCGTTGCAAGATTAGGGAACTTCCCGTTAGCGAGGTAAGCGAGACTTTAAGCTTTGATGCTTGCTTTTCCAAAACTCTTTTTGAAAAATATTTTGTGTGTCTGATCCATGTGTTGGACGAGCATGCACTTGGCAGTATCGATGGTCTTTGACCAGTCGTAAATATATATATTATTTTGTAAAAAGCTAAAACTATTTAATAAGTGATTTGTGATATAGTGTGATGTGGCGTAGCCTCGTGCTATGGCGCTGGAGGGTTAGAAATTATTTCTTCATTGCCGTAATATATTTGGGACATTGTGTATGCCGCTTTGATAGATTAGAGGCATTGTGTATGCTGTCGTGATAGATTTGGGGCATTGTGTATGCCGCCGTGATAGATTTGGGGCATTGTGGATACTGCCATGGACTCGTCGGGGTGTTTGGTTAATTTTCTGCACTGCCGTTAATGACAAGTCCTTATTGTAGATTGAGTTGAGATATATATAATGTTGTTGTTGAATAATTGTTTAGGCCTTGTAAAGTAATTATATGGTGAAAGAATTTCTGTGTATATTATTTCTGTGCTTGTCGTGTGTTTGTATTTTCTAACACTTGTTCCAGGGGTATTTAAAGTGGCGGGTCAAGGATCTTACTGGGTTATATTTACGTATAACTCAGACCTTACCTGCATGTCTATGCAAATACTATTGGTGAAGACGGAGCTAGTAACTGACGAGTTCGCTAGAGTTGATTCAATTATTGAGGTGAGCCGCCGCATTGTTCGTGGAGGTTGCCAATAAAGTCTTTACCATTTATTCATATGATGTCTTTTGCAATTCTCTTAGATGCTCCATGGTCTAGTGTGAGATTTGGGCTAGAGTTTCAGTATTATATTTTGAGACATTAATGGTTCGTAATGGTTGTCAGATTATGTAGATACTTATTTAATTAATCAAATACTGCAAATTAATAGCTAAGGTATGAAAGTATGGTTCGCCTAGCGGGTGGTGTTAGCTGGATGTCAGTCACGTCTAGGGGGTAGTTTGGACGTGACAGTTTACATTGACGATATGTTGGTTAAGTTTCTGCAAGTAGAGGACCATTTGAAACATTTGCAGGAAGCCTTCAGCATGTTGAAGAAATATAATATGAAGCTGAACCCGAAAAAATGTGCATTCGGAGTCGGATCCGGTAAATTCCTCGGATTCATGGTATCCAACTGGAGAATCGAGATCAATCCCGATAAGATCAAGGTCATCGAAGATATCACTGTTGTGGACAATGTGAAGGCCGTACAAAGGTTAACCGAACGTGTAGCCGCCTTGGGACGATTTATTTCGAGATCATCCGACAAGAGCCATCATTTCTTCTCACTGTTGAAGAAAAAGAATAATTTCTCATGGACCCCGGAGTGCCAACGGGCCTTAGAGGAGCTCAAGCGATATCTATCGAGCCCACCGCTGCTTCACACGCTGAAGACAGACGAACTGCTGTACCTGTACTTGGCAGTATTGAATATAGCGATAAGTGGAGTCCTAGTCCGCGAAGAGAAAGGTACGCAATTTCCAATTTACTATGTTAGCAGGACTTTTGGCAAGGCCGAAACTAGGTATCTTCACCTAGAAAAGCTGGCGCTTGCTTTGCTAAGCGCCTCTAGGAAGCTAAACCGTACTTTCAATATCACCCCATATGTGTCGTAATCACATATCCATTGAGGATTATAATGCATAAATCCAAACTCTCGGGACGGTTGGTCAAATGGGCCGTAGAGATCAGTGGGTACGACATCGAATATCGATCTCGAACCGCCTTTAAGTCTCAAATTTTGGCAGACTTCGTGGCCGACTTTACACTGACCTAATACCCGAGGTCAAAAGAGAGTTGTTGAACTCAGGGACTTCTTCGGGAATCTGGACCCTCTTTACGGACGGTGCCTCGAACACGAGGGGGTCCGGACTTGGAATTGTCTTGATTCCACTCGCAAGTAATGTAGTTAGACAATCTATTAGGACTATAAAATTAACTAACAATGAGGCCAAGGAGGCCATCATTGCAGGTTCTGAACTTGCCAAAAGCTTGGGGGCAGAGATGATCGAAACTAAGTGCGACTCCCTCCTTGTGGTGAACCAAGTTAATGGGACGTTCGGAGTCAGAGAGGAAAGAATGCAAAGAGACCTGGATAAACTACAGGTAACTTTACATCGGTTCAAAGAGTGGACTCTACAACATGTGCCTCGGGATCAAAACAGCGAGGCGGATGCCCTTGCTAACTTGGGATCGTCGATCGATGACGATGAGTTCAACTCGGGGCGGTCGTATAACTCATGAGATCGGTAGTGGAAAAAGGTTACGCCGAGATAAACTCAACAAGCCTGACTTAGGACTGAAGAAACAAATATATAGAATATCTGAAGACTGGAAAACTGCCTTTGGACCCTAAGGAATTAAGGACTTTGCGTACGAAAGCACCCCGGTTTAGCCTGTCCGAAGACGGTACACTGTTCCATAGAACGTTCGATGGCCCACTTGCAATATGTCTAGGACCCGGAGACACCGAGTATGTTCTGAGGAAAATCCACGAAGGCACATGCGGAAATCATTCGGGCGCTAAATCGTTAGTTCAAAAAATAATCAGAGCCGGCTACTATTGGATCGACATGGAAAAGGACGTGAATGAATTTGTACGAAAATGCGACGGATGTCAAAGGCATGCTCCGATGATTCATCAGCCCGGGGAGCTGTTATATTCGGTCTTGTTGCCCTGGCCGTTCATGAAATGGGGGATGAACATCGTCGGCCCGCTTCTATGGGCACCCGGAAAGGCTCAATTTATATTGTTTATGACTGACTATTTTTCTAAATAGGTGGAAGCCCGGGTGTTTGAGAAAGTCAGGGAGAAGGAAGTCATTGATTTCATCTGGGACCACATAATATGTCGGTTCGGAATGCCGGCGGATATCGTGTGTGATAATTGGAAGCAGTTTATCGGCAGCAAAGTAAGCAAGTTTCTCGAAGATCATAAGATCAAAAAAATCCTATCAACACCATATCACCCTAGTGGGAACGGGAAAGCAGAGTCCACGAACAAAACCATACTCCAAAACCTCATAAAGAGATTGACCGGCGCCAAATGAAACTGGAAAAAAATCTTGCCTGAAGTCCTATGGGCTTACCGTACGACCTCGAAGTCCAGTACCGGGGCCACCCCGTTCTCGTTGGTTTACGGCGCTGAAGCTCTAATACCGGTCGAAGTCGGAGAACCAAGTCTCAGGTTCCGATATGCAACTGAAGAATCAAACAATGAGACCATGAATACGAGCCTAGAATTGTTAGATGAAAGGAAGCCACCCTCGTCCGGATGGCCGCCCAAAAATAACGGATCGAGAGGTATTATAATCGAAGAGCCAACCTTCGACACTTTAATGTCGGGGACTTAGTGTTGAGGAAGGTCACATTAGACACCCGGAACCCAAACGAAGGAAAGTTGGGACCAAACTGGGAAGGTCCGTATCAAATTATCGAGGTCAGCGGAAAAGGGTCGTACAAGCTCAGAGCAATGAACGGTAAGCGACTAACAAACAACTAAAACATATCTCACTTGAAACAATATTACTGCTAAGGCATGACCCCGTTTACTTCTTTTATTTATTTATGCTTTGGACTAACGCTTGCATGTAACCTTCAAAGAACGATACAATTTTTTAAGCCTGAAAGCACACGTTGCACTCTTTTTCCCTTGAACCGGTTTTGTCCCAAATGGGTTTTTCGGCAAGGTTTTTAACGAGGCAACAGTGGATTGTGCTAACCTAGAATGGAAGATAGTTGTCAACAGTATCCAAGGCTTCTCTATGATCGCTAGGAGGCATCACCCTCGAATAATAATTTTGGCAAGGAAAGAAACTTTATGCTCGAATAGTCTAGGCTTGTTCCGTATGATTTACTATAAGGGCCAAATGGTCGAATGAACCATGCCCACATAGACTGCCCGAGCCCGGTTACAAAGCTTGAACTTGTGTAACTTTGTATATTATGCACAAAATTGAAAGAAAGTTTCTACCTTGCGGATAAATATTTTGCCCCTTGAAAATTTTTTCTTTCTTACATTTGATCCCCCAAAGACATCGAGCCCAAGGGCCACCTCACTTGGGGACTGCCGCCCAAGGCACGTCTGAACAGCCCGAGATAATAAAGTCCGGCGGCACAAAGCTTATTTGGTAGTGCCCGAACTTTAAAGACTACGGCCACCCTCATTCGGGATGATTATCTCGGTTAAGCCCGAATGACTCGAGGTAACAAGCCCACTGGGTAACACCCAACTAGAAAGGCCACGGACGTCTTAAAATGGCTCGGAGACGTCCGAGAACCATAACCGAAAAAAAAAGCCTTCAAAATTTTCTTAACCGGTTCAAAGGCTACCCTCGGCAAATTGTAATCTAAAAAATTCTAAGTACTTTAGGGAAAGCTTCCAGTCATATCGAGCCCTCACGAGTCTTAAACAAAATAATATCGAGAGCAAGGCATGTTCGAACCTCCGAACAAGACCTAATTATTACATGCTAAGACATTCGATATCTTTACAATCATAAGGAAAAATGCGAAAGGAAACGAGCTTAAAAACTGTCGAAGGGAAAAAGAGCCTTCTATATATATATATATATATATATATATATATGAAAATATCTTTACGAAGGCCAAACGGCCTTGACGAAAAAATACTAAAGTACAAAAACAAGGAAAAATCTACAAGGCAATTAAACGTCTTGGTCTCCACCGGAGCCCGCCTCGTCACAAGAACCATCAAAATCTTCTCCGCCCCCGAATTCGCCCGAACCCTTGGAGTCTTCTTCGTCCTTGGGATACGCCAGTTTCTTGGCCTCGGGTTCCAGCTCCTTAGCACTTTCAACCTAGGCCGACAAATCAAAACCCCGAGCATGAACTTTCTTGAGGGCCTCCCTTCGGGACTTCCACTTCACATATTCGACGATATCTTTCAGCCGGTCCTGGGCTGCCTCGGCATCGGCTTTATACTGGGCCACCATCTCGTCAGCATCAACTTTTGACACTTCAACCACCGACTTGGCCGCTTTAAGCTCCTTGGCAAGGGTCTCTCAATCGGAAACAACCGAGCTTAGCTAAGACTAGAGCTCCTCAATTTTTTGGGACCATGCCTTAGCCTTCTTCCTCGTCGCTCGAAGTTAGGCCTCCGCCGAGGTCAACTGCGCTCTGACAGTCTCTTTTTTCGAGGCCAGGTGATCCATCCTGCCTCTCCACTCTTCAGCCTCGACCTTGACTGCATCCATCTCGAATCAGAGTTGGTCGATCCGATCAATCTTCTGTTGGACCCACGGGTTCCGATCATTAGTCACCGTAGCTCATCGTCACTAACTTCAAAGATTTTTACCCGTTCAACTAGGTCGGCGTGTTCTTTTCGAGCCGCTTCTAACTCAGCTCGAAGGTTTTTAGCCTCTCCTTCATGCTGCTCGCTAAGAAGTTTGTACGTGTCTCTCTTTTCAGTAAGCCTCTGACTTCAACTTCGAGTTGATTCAGCTCATCCCGATACCGGAGAAAACTTTCGCGGTGAAGCACCGAGACCTACAAATACAAAGAAAAATATTAGGATTATCGATGAATTAGTTCAAGTATAAGAGGAGAAATAGAAATCATCGAGAGTTATCTAAAGTTACCTGATTCAGCGCCTGTTGTGCTTCGTTGAACAGGCCGGGTGCGTCTACCTCATTCATTTTGTCTTGGTCTTTTTCGATCACCAGGCACCAGAGGTAACTGGCCACCCCTACGGGGGTAAAAAAAACCCGGGCATCCTCCGAAACGGTGATGATAATGGACGGCTTCCCAAAAGGATCCACACTCAGGGCAGGGAATCGGTTGATCAGTTTCGAGCTCGAGTTAGGCCCACCTGCCCCGAAGGACAGACTCTTTCTTGGTACTTCTATGTCACCCAATCTAGTGACGTCTTCTGTGGCGGTGGAATCCACGCCATCAAAAAAGCAGCGGAGGGGGTTGTTCGCTCCGTGGGACCCCTCGTTGGGGCACTCTTTCACCATTTGGGCCTCATTGTACATGGACTTAGTAAACGAGGGTGACTCGGTGATGTCTATCACACCGAATGCCTCTTTCGGAGCAATGCCCGCATTCCGGGAAGCCTCGGCCCCGGCCTCCTCATCGACCTCCCTGGCTTGAGGCAGATCGACCTCATGGATCTCTAGTTTAGAGGCCCTCTATTTTTCGAGTTGTGACGGCTCGCGGGCCATTAGAACAAAAGGTTCTTCTTCTTCGGATTCGTCCCTCAGCCGATAAAGTGAATCCGAAGCTGGTGCTCGGGCGCTGGGTTTTTCTTTTGACTTGCACACCAGCCTTCTCCTTGTTTTCTTTTTCTCCGAGCTCGGGGAACTCGGAGCCCTCTTCCTCTTCTTCTCTTCGGCCTGTCTCGCAGTAGGGGACTCTGCAGGAATGTCCTCGCCATCGACTTGAGGCCTCAGCTCGACATCCTCGGATAAACCTGCAAAAAGAAGTAAATGGAGTAAGGGCTTAATGTTAAAAGGAGAATCCTAATACTACCTACTCGAGAAAGAAGTCTCACCATGGGAACGGGCCTCCCAACGACCCTTCGAGAGTTTGCGCCACGAGCGCTCGGAGTAGGACATCTGTGATACGATAGCCTGGACCCACTCTTGAGTCGAGGGACAACATTTGGGACCCGAGCGACGGCTGCACCATCACAAAGCACCGATAAGGAAAAAAGAAGTAAGTATAAAATCGACACTTGAAAGTAAGTTATATTTACGTGATGTATTCCACTTCTCGGGGAATGGCCTGCACTCAGCTGGGATCAAGTCCGAATTCCTCACTCGGACAAAATGGCCTTGCTACCCCATCACGGTCCTCATCAATACTTGAGAACGGGGCTTTACTGGCCCGACGCACAAGCTTTATCAGTCCCCCCAGAAGATTCGGGGACTGTATAAGTGAAGAAGATGATTGATGGTGAACGAGAACCATTGATTTTGTTCACAAAGAACCGAAAGAGGATCACGATCCTCTAGAGCGATGCATGAATCTGGCCTAGGCACACGTTGTACCTTCTGCAGAAATCTAAAATGGCCGGGTCCACCGGGCCCAGTGTAAAGGAATTAGTGTAAACACTTAAGTATCCCTCGACATAGGTGGTAATGGCTTCATCGGGGTCGGGACCACTATGTCTTTATCTGCCTAGTTGCAATCTTTTCGAAACCGTAGGGAGGACCTCTTCGATAATCGAGTAGATGTATCTCGAGACCTCCTCACACCAGCCCTGTACGGAGGAAGGCTTTTCGACCTTGAAATCGACGTTGACCGAGCATCCCCCGGGGATGAACCTTTTCAAAGGGGGGTTCAGGTATTGGTTCATCGACAGCCGCGCGCGGAACAATCTCCTCCGCCTCAGTAGTCGGCCGCGAAGTAGAAGGAGCTTCTTTCTGGGGAACGGTTTTGGAAGTCTTAGCCATTTCTTTAGAAAATGGAGGAAAATATGAGAAAAGGCGAAGAAAGAAAGGAAGTTGAAAGATTAGACTTGTTGGATGAGATGAAGATGGGTAAAAATTCTTGCAAAGGACCTTGAATAATTGGGGTAAAAGTGCTACAGAGTATCGAAATCTTAAAGGTACGAGTGTAGAAAGTTTGGATGTAAAGTTAAAATGAACAAAGGAGGGGGTATTTATAGTAGTTCAGCGGCGTTTCGCATCCAGGGACGGCCGACCAGCGGCTCACATGCATTTAATGCCATTATGACTTGACTGACGAGACGTTTCGGTTATTTTGTTGTTTCTGTCACGGTGTATCGAAGTAAGAATCAGAAGCTCATGTCATTTCTCGTCGTTTACTCTCCGAAAAACGAGGGGACTATCTGTATACGGATGAAATCGAGCTCATGGTGCATCCTAGCCTCCGACAAAATAAGCCAGGCTCGAGACATGGCAACAAGGGACCGAAATCGAGCCAAAGTCCCACCGGGCTAGAACCCAGGGGGATGATGCCTGCCTTCGAGAATATCGAGGACATGGTCCCAGAATCGGTCCTAGCCTCGAACAACTTTGAAGAAAATTGCCATACAATCCAGCATAGCCAACAGAAGGCCGAAATATCCGTGACCGGCCGAATATTACGGCGGGGATCTCGACACGTATCAATAAGGAACCGTCAATCAGTAAATCGGAAGATTTTTACCTTTTATAGAGTTGTACCTAAAATAGGACTCCCCTACTATATAAAGGGGGCCTGATAATTCATGAAACATATTGTAACACGCACTCAAAAGCAATTATATTATTATTTTCTTTTTCTTCAGCTCTGGTTCTTTTTCATCTATACCGGTCTTGGTAAGCTCGGTTCGAGAATGGCTATTTCATAAAGGCCGAAACTATCCAACTCGTGTGATTTGAATTTATTTTGTCTTTGTTTATTCAATAGCAACTCAATTTATCACTTTGTATCAAATTAATATGTGTATCCTTAAAATCACTTACAAATTTAATTGTTATTCAATTTTGAAGGTAAACAAATATAAGAGTAAAACTTTATATTGTACAAGAAATCTAGGTGCAAACACATATCATGCATTTATGGTTGTATGAGAGAAATTTTACGTTTAATTTGATACTCCCAAATAATCACTTCATTCCAGTCAAAGTTTATCCTATAATTTTCCTTTTCTAACTTAAGCATGAAGGCTGGTCTTAGAATATTCGTCGTGTATGTGGAACCAAAGCATTGGTTATTTGGGAATTTGGGATTTCCACTTTTACCGACCAATTCTTCGCACAATTCTTTTGTTACGATTGAGCAATCAATTAGCGTTTTCTTGAAGCTGGTGAATATTTTGACCTCTACACAGTACCATGCTGGTGTACAATGAATCAAGACTAGTAGGTCCCTACCAGCTGCCATAGACTTATTTGAGGTTTTAAATTTTATGGGTTATTGAGATAAATTTGAGATCTTAAAGGAAATGCAAAAGGGCGGAGGAAATATTTGTGTGCATCAGTAGGAGGGGGCTACAACGGTTTAACAGATTGCCTACTTGCTATCAAGCTTATCAAGATGGAGGGCATATAATATTCCGTCATCCTCTTATTGAGAATTACAAATATTTGCTGAAAGCGAATTGTTACATCCATATGGAAGGAGACAAACCAAATTAAATATGCAGATTTTATGTGAACAAAGGCCATAAACATGAAGATTTTTTACTGAGAAGGAAATGGATTTGTTCTCCTCCTGAATTTAGAGCTGTCAATATGGGTTTGGCCCGTTGGGCAAGCCCAGCTCAGCCTATGATTTATTAGGGTTGGGCTAGAATTTTTTGGAGCCCATTTAAAAATGAGGCTTTTAAGTCCGATTCGAGTAAGCTCGTGACCCATGAGGCTTGGCTGAGGCTGGGTCGGGTCGGCCCGTGGGCCTAATAAAAATACGTATTTAAAATATATAAAATATAAAAAGTATATGATACAAAAAATAACAAGAATAGTATCCCAAGCTTAAAGTTTATTAAGCTCATCATACTACAAGATCAAAGTTTTAAAATGTTAATTAGTTTTAAAAATTTAATTTTTCTTAATATTTAACTAATTAATATTGCATACGAATCGTAGATGTAGATGAAGGTGAAGATGTTAAGACAACCTTCTCACAAGCGGATTCAAATGAGTTTTACGAAGCTGATGTGTTGGATATCCCATAAGCGTCACGGACGTTCTCTTGAATAGTTTGTTTTGAGTTTTGACTTTTAGTGAATGAAATATAGTCTTGTCTTTTACTTTTTTAGTGTTTATTGTGATATATTTGGAACAATATAAAAAGTTAGTATTATGTTTTGTGAAATATTTTCAATAAGATTTTTTTAACGTTTAAATATTTATCTTTTTTTAGGTTAGAACATAAAGAAAAAATATAAAATTATAATTTACAAAAAGATGGGCCGGCCCCTGGGGGCCCGCAGCCCACATAGGACTGGGGTGGACTGACCATTATAAGGCCCATCAAATTGATGGGCTAGCCAGCACAGCACGTCAATTGCTAAAGCCCACGTGGGCTGAGCTGGGCTAGCCCAGCCCCGCACATATTACAGCTCTATGAATTAAGCCATGTAGCTTATGAAAAATATTAAGAAATTTATTTAGTTTTCTTCCAATGTAACAAAATTTCCCTATCAAAGATTAGAAAAGAAATCAAAAAGAAGCAGCTAGAGCTTAGTTTATCAACACCAAGTAACAAAATAATTAAAACACACGCTACAATAGCTAGGAAAATGTATGTTGGTTCAGGTAACCCTATTGGCATAGAGAATTTATCAACTCATGTATATAGTTTGTATATAATTAAAGCTTCACTGCACTCAGTAGACACATATTTCCTCAATTAATGAACCCATTGTCGAGTTCTACTTGATTGACTTATCGTCTCATACTCACAAGTCAAAACAGATATTGAAACCCCCAATGACACTATATTATTACGTTCTACCTTAACTTAAGGATCGAATCTAACTAGAAAATCTCATGTGTAAATAATATCTGATGCACGTCTTTTCTCTCACCATATCCGAATAATATACATGTCTTAGAAGAATCACATTTTAGAGAGGATAAATTAAATGCCATCAAGATTCTCATATTTTAATTTTTCATTTTCTTTTCAGATGTTTTATCTTGTAAACTATGCCTATATAAAGACCTTTCAAGTCCATTATTCTAACAATATAATATACAGAGAGAGAGAGCATATCTTAATTAAGAACATTATTATATTATTATAGATGGCACCTCAAATAGACCTTGTAAAGATAGGCAAAGTTTTGGGATTTTCCCTTTCAGAAGGAAGAAAAGGAAGAGAGTCTTCTACTTGTGAGGGACCAAAACAAGCATGTGTTTATAGGTATCATTATCATTCTGATCATGTTGTTCAGCTTCTTCCTCCTTCTGCTGAGGGCAGAGTAATTGCAAATTCCTGCAGCTGACAGAAAATCAACTGCTGTGGCGTTCTAATCATTTCCATTCTGTTATCCACTTCATATGATATCGAATCCTAATGTGTAGCTAATATTCTCTTGTAGTTTCATTTCTAGTATTTTTCAAGTCGTCTCTTTTTTGCGTACGAGTTTAATGATAGTTCAAAAGTCCTAAGTACTCTTTGTACGCACACTCGCAGTAAGTTGTGTGCGCACTGTGGAGGTTTGTCTCTCCATCGCATTACTTAGATTCTTGCTTTCAAATAGAGTCTCCATTTTATGTTATGTCATATTCTTTTTATATTAGTTCCTTTAAATAAGAATGACACCTTTTAAAATAATTTTATTTTAAACTTCTCATTTTATTTGTAACGATGCCATAATTTTGCCTGAGTATGGGTCTACCTGCCTTATTCTATCGCTACAGAAATCACAGGACATGTGCCACAACTTTTAAGCAAAACAAAATTCTCTCTTAATTTTCGTGCCTAATTAACACCACATAAATAAATAAAAGTAGAGAGTATTTATTTAAGTGAACTAAGTATATAACAGTACTAGATTATGCTCCAAAAATTCATGAAATTGACCATCATAAACCGAAAGTGTCAAGCATATTAGGAGAACAAAGTAACCAAAGAAGGGCGCAAGATGGAGAGAGAGGGACTAGCCTCCAGAAAATCTGGAATATTATTTTGTCTTTTAAAGAAAGTTATGGAGAAGCAATTCGTTTTTCCTCTTAAAGATTTTGAGGATATTTCTAATACAGCAGATTGTTGGGAAGAAACAAAGCAATACCAAATTGTACGACTAGGCAAATAGTGGAAACTATCCAAGTCTAAATCTATTTAGGTCCATCGTTTTCTATTATATCAATAGTCAAAAGTTTAACCTTTAATTTTTTCACACTAAATTATTTTATTTTAAATTCTGAATTCATAATCATGAAAATATTATAAATAATAAATTAAATAATTATAACAATGTAACGGTATGAATCCAGTAAATCTGAATATTTTGAGATAATAATGGCAATTCTTCTCAATCTACTTGACTCAAGAAAAGTCAATAAATTAACACAAATAGTGATACAGGCAGCAACTATACCACATCAAAATATCAAAGCAAGCAAAATAAATCAAATGCAAAAGACACTAAATTTATGTGAAAAATCCTTTTCAAAGGCGAAGAGGAAACAACCATGGGACCTCCGGCCCACTAAAGCTCCACTAATAATCAACAAGAGTTACAATAATGTTCTCCAAATGGCTACAACATCAATGTCAAATATGGAGCAACAATACATAAAAGATAGCGCCAAAACTAACGAAAAAAGGAAAGAAATTATCCCAAAAAACGAGCTACTGTTCGTGCTCGAAAACTGGAGCTACAGACCATAAAATCCAATCTCCACCGTTGAAATCCAAGAACCAAATATTGTGAACTTCCAGTTCAAATTTAAGCACGGTCCAACGGTTAACAAATTGAAAAACGCAGTTTGAAGCGGACTGTTGTAGCTGATTCTCACTAGTGCAAAAATCACTTCTTTCTCACTTTTTCTCTTTATATGGTTGCTGTAAAATAATTCTTTATTCATGAAATAAGATTCAAATTGGGCTAGGTCCAAAAGATATTTTATTTATCCACGTAGGAAGGGGAAAAATCCAAAAAAAACCCAACACAGATCTCCTAAATTTTGTATTCTGGTGTCCAAGAAATGAAAATCTATCCTTTTGCCCCATGAACTCACATTAATTGCATTTGCCACTTCGGTTAATTTACCAACGTTACGCAACAATATATGGGAAATAGGAATTTCACATTAGGACTTAAAGAAGCGCTCATTGAATTATCACTGTGATGAAGCTTTTTATTCCCCCCTCTTTCACAAGCAACATTTTAAAAGATAAAATAACCTAAATTACATCTCCTAATGTTTTGTGATTCTCCTTTCCTTTGCAAGCTTTTTGTGATTCAGATTATGCTACCCATGCCCATCCGAATCCTTAGAATTAGTCAGTGCTTCTTTATTATGTTGGGGGCCTAGTCCCTCTATGTTGGAAGTCAGAGAAACATCTCTTTCACTTTAGTGGCTAAAGTTATGCGTTCATCGGGTAGTTGAATTAAGTTGGTTATAGACTTTTCCGTGATTCGTCTATTTTTTTGCTGGAATCCTATCCTGGTGATAATCATGTGACAGTTTGATATTGCCAAGAATCTTTTCTAAAATGAGCCTACTAAATTGGATTTCCACTTTGCTAGTTAAGAAAAACTCTTTGAAGGATTGATTCTTTATGTTTTGTTCCGTCTGTCCAGCAGCGCACCAACATTTTCTAACTAGCTTGCAACATCTTGGCAACTTGGGAATGTTTTCATCTTTCCCACTTTCAACTTGTGGGGTTGGTGGTTGTTGGGTGCTAATAGCGCCTGTTATCCACTATTCAGCTCTTTAATTGAACGTAATCACTATCATAGACTCACAATTTCCACGGGTAAATTAAAACTCTATAATAATGTTTTGGAATTACGATTGTAGAATTTGAAACTTCATGATAGTTTATGTCACAGACATGGGCTTAAAAGTGGCTATTTGTGAATTTTATCCGTGTGTTAAATATCAGAAGACCAGGCCCAACTTTGATCCACCTAGTGGGGATTTGCAGTCGTACCTTATATTTGTGCCACTTTTTAACCTGTACCTTATTTTTAAAAATTATTAATTTGATAGCCACCTGACAAAAAATCCGCAATAATATGACAATTATATCCCTGAAAAGATATAAAATCTGCATCACGCATTAATCGCGTGATCTGTAACCTCCTTCGTGAAAAATTCACATTGAAGCTAAAATTTCATGCTAATGCATGCTGAAGTTATTTATCTTGCAGTCTACAGTTTTGTCATGAGTTTATCCGAAACTTCAGTCTAAACAAGCTGAATTTTTTTAGTTCATATGCTAAAACTTCAGACTAAACATGCTTAAGTTTTTGTCTTGCAGTATATAATTTTCTAATGAGTTTTTGCTAATGCATGCTGAAGTTATTTAGTTAATTTGCTAAAACTTCATACCAAAACATGCTGAAGTATTGTCCTGCAGTCTACAGTTTTGTCATGAGTTTTATCCGAAAATTCAGTCTAAACAAGCTGAAATTTTTAGTTCATATACTAAAACTTCAGACTAAACATGCTTAAGTTTTTGTCTTGCAGTATGTAATTTTCTAATGAGTTTTTGCTAATGCATGCTGAAGTTATTTAGTTCATTTGCTAA
The DNA here is from genome assembly GCA_002018475.1 of Nicotiana obtusifolia. NCBI lineage: Eukaryota > Viridiplantae > Streptophyta > Magnoliopsida > Solanales > Solanaceae > Nicotiana > Nicotiana obtusifolia. Next base: position 92,679 of record MCJB01027687.1, read on the forward strand.
AACTTCATACCAAAACATGCTGAAGTGTTGTCTTGCAGTCTATAATTTTGTCAATAATCTTTTATTAAAGAAGGGCAAAATCATCTTTTTAAAACGCTTTTAATAAAAGAAAAATGGATACGGATGCAAACGGAAAAATAAAACGGGTACAAGTTAAAAAGGGACAACCAAATAGGGCGCCCCATGCAATTTTTACTACCTAGTGGCCTATATCTCTCAGTACATTAGGCCCATATCAAATCGTTTTTATTTAGGGAAAACTATATAGTATAATCACTCTAAAAAATAATAGCCGACAAAATATATATTTTTATATATAATGTATAAGATACAAAAGATATACATATTTTATACATAATTAATATAAATTTTTTATATATTAGCTAGCAGATGTAATTATTTTTGACCGATCGACCAAATAAGTAACTTGCTCTTTTATGTTTACGCATTGGATATTAGTTAGCAGCCCCATGTACTTTCCAAGACCAATGAAATGAAGATTTAGACATAACGGTCATGATTTAGACTCAATGGTTTAAAATGGACGTAATTTATTATATAATTTTTTCACCCACACGCACACACTTAAAAAGCATATGATTTAAGCTAAAAAAAAATATGTGTCACGATCCCAATTTTCTTCCGTAGGATGTCGTGAGATTAGGTGAGCGTAACATTCATACAGAAATAACTGAAATAAAAAAATAAAGTCTCAAAACTCAGCCACTATATAACATGAAATCTGTAACTCAGCATATACAACTCCCAAGACCCGATGTAGACAAGTCACAAGCTCTAATTAGAAGTACTGTATAATCCTATACATCAATATCTATAAAAGAATAAGAAAAACAGAATAGTCAAGGTAGAGGGGGACTTCGAGGCTTACGGACACCGGCAGATATATCTTGAAGTCTCTGCAGCTAAACTCTCGCTAACGTCTGGGCTAGTAGGGGGTGCCTGGATTTGCACAAAAGATGTGCAGAAGTGTAGCAGGTACTCAGTAAGTACCAAGCCTAATCTCGGTAGAGTAGTAACGAGGTCAGGTCAAAGCCTTACTGGAATTAATAAGAAGACTGTACAAGTGTATGGCACTATAGTAATGATAGTGATGAAATTGAAACAACAAAGAGCATATCAAAATCAGCTACATGGAACTAAAGCGAATAGTGCAACGCAGAGAAGATAAAAAATAATATGCTAAGGAAACAAACAACCAAAGACAAGTGTCGTCTCAAATCATAGGAATAATTCACAATCTTTTCTTATATTACCGCGGGAGCCTTTACATTTAGTTTTAAAAATTAAGGCATGAAAGGAATTTACATAGCTAAAATCGGTAATTTTCACATTTAGCCGTTGTACACACTCATCACCTTGCGTACACGACTTTCACATATCACAATTATCACAACCAACACAAATTCTAAGGGGTAATTGCCCCACACAAGGTTCGGCAAATCACTTACCTCAAATCATGCTAACTCAATCCACTAGTAGGTCTTTCCCTCGATTTTCCATCTCCGAACACCTCGAATCTAGCCAAAACAACTTCACACCATAAATATAAACTATAGGAAACTAATTCGAATAATAAAGTTACGATCTTTGCAACGAAATAAAAAGTTAACTCAAAAAGTCAACCCGAGCCCGTGCCTTTGAACCCAACTAAAATTACAAAATCTAAACACCATTCAATAACGAGTCCAACCATACAAGAATTACTCAAATTCGCCTCAAATCGCCTTTCAAAACTTAAAATTTTAGTTTAGGAAGTTTTTTTTTCTTTATATCCTTTCCCCCCAAATTTCCAACTCAAATCCCTAGTTAGATGATGAAAATAGTAATAGATTCATGAAGTATAATCCAATTTGGGTCAGAATCACTTACCTCAACAATCTCCTTGAAGAACTCTCGAAAAATCGCCTCACACCGAACTCTCCAGGTCCAAAATATGAAAAATGAGATGAACTTTCGTTTTTGAAATTATAATCTGTTGCCTAGTGATTTCTTCTTCGCGAATGTGGAAGGTGTCTCGCGTCCGCGAAGCACAAAAATATTGCTGCCCAAATTCCTCTTATGCGAACACGAGAACTCACTTGCGAACGTGATGACCAAAGATCCCAAGCTTCGCGAACACGAACGCGAAGCCTCACTCTCGAACGCGTAGACCAAATGCGTGAGGTCCCCCAGCCTATCTCTCCTCTTTGCGAACATGGCTCCCTATTCATGATTGCAGTGCACAAACACTCTGAACCTTTGCGAACACGTGGCCTTCTTCACAAACAAGAAGGGTATATTTCCAGCAACCCTTGAAGACTCTACGCGAATGCGAGAAAGCCTTCACAAACGCGTAGAAGGAAACCAGGCTTGTAGAAAAACTAGTAGCTTCAGCAATCCTTAAGGTTTCGAAATGCGCCGAACATGGTCCGAATTACACCTGAGGCTCCCGGGACCTCAACCGAACATACCAACAAGTCCTAAAATATCATACGGACGCGCTCGAAGTGTCAAATCACATCAAACAACATTAGAACCCGTATCTCGCATCGATTCAAGCCTACTAAACTTATGAACTTCCGAATATAAAAACTAATGCCGATTCGTACCAAAACAACTGCGATTGACTTTAAATTTTGCACACAAGTCATAAATGACATGACGGACCTATTCCAATTTTCGGAATCGAAATTCGACCTGGATACCAATAAAGTCAACTCCTGGTCAAAACTTTCAACCTTCCAAACCTTCAACTTTTCAACTTTCGCCAATTCACGCCGAGACGATCTACGGACCTCCAAATCAACACCTTGACACGTTCCTAAGTCTAAAATCACCATACGGAGCTATTGGAACCGACAAAACTCTATTCCGGAGTCATTCACATAAAAGTCAAACTATGGTCAACTCTAACGACTTAAGCCTCCAACTTAGGGATTATGTGTCCAATTTCACTCCGGCACTCATTCAAACCAAAACCAAACACCCCTGACAAGTTACATAATCATGATACAATATAGAGGAGGCAATAAATAAGGGATCAACACTAAAATACTCAAAACGACCGACCGAATTATTACAGTGTGCAATTGTACCTACAGTTAATTAGATCCGCTAATGTATGGAAAGAATATTATATAGAGTGCTCACAAACTAATTAAGAAAGAAAAGACAGTCATGATAAAATTGGGCCTATCATTGATAAAGCAGTTCTTCCGTCAATGGTGGAGTTACGTTCGTAATGAGGGTACATCCATTTCTTAATTTTCTTGGAATAAAATTAACATATAGGAATATTACATTATAAGTATTATAAACAACAACTTGTTATAGCTAATAAAAACACATATGAGAGATTAATTAACTCTTTGGTTTCAGTGTTACAATTTGCTCGATTGTTTTAATTAGAATAACATGATGTCCAACCTTAACTACTGATGCATTAGTAGACGTAGTGATCAGAAACTGCTTTCAAATAAGTTTCAGCCTAGTGTCACCTCCTTAGACTTAAATTAACGCACGTACGGCACTTGACAATTTGTTCACGTTCTTGCACAACTCGCTCACGATCTTGCTATGTCAAGTCAGCTAAAAATACTACACTCAAAATTGCTAAGGGAATGTAAGATAAGAAAGACAAGAGAAATTTACCAAATGAAGCTTTTTATTGTAGTTAACTTGATTTGTTTTTGCTTGGTAAGTTACAAATGAATAGCTCCCTTTAGATGCTAGTCTCCTAGGGGCTAGTGAGTAAATAATAATTACTACACAAGACCCTTATTATTTACAAGTAAGTCCCTTCTAAAATTTTTTACATAGCTAGAATCTTCTAAGTACTTTCCTAACTATTCCATAAGGTTCTAAGGTCTTACATGAGAAATCTCCATATTTCTATAGAACTTTCCACATGTGCTAGTCTATTTTGTATGTAAGCTTTCCATATGACAGAAATATATGCCAAGTAGCACCTACATGGCATGATGATATGGCGGGACATGACACTCTCCCCCGCGCAATTTAATGTCGCCCTTGGCACAAAACATCGACACTTACGCGCGCACCTCGCCTCGGCGTCGCCGGAGGTCTTCGTCCATTAGCCATGATACCTTGTGGAGCGCTTCACCTTCCCATGTCACAAGGTACTGGTCACCTTTCTTCTTGCCCCATTTGTACTTTGGATGGCTAGCAATGGTCTCGATCCTCTGCCCATCACATGCCTCTCCTTGCTCTTGGCTTGAATCTCCCCATGACTCAACCAAGTCTAGCAGTTTCTCAAGCATTTGGTCCATGCTTCCACTCCCTATTTGGGTGCCCTCTGTGGTCCCAGCCTTGCTAGAAAACTTGACCCTTTGGTGCATCGTCTAAGTCCGATACCGTGCCATCACTTTGTAACTCGCCATCCTCTTCAACTATGTCCGCCCAACTTTTCTTGCTGGCACCATGCTCCATTTACATGGTGCCAAGATAGGTTTTAGAATCCCCTACTTTTTGCTTAGATTCCAAGCACATCCCCCAAATGCAGGATGATCCCCCCTATGTCACCTTTGTGTGCCTAAGCAAAGTTCTCGATCATTGCTGCAAGCTTTCCCAACTGTGGGCCTTCACTTTCCTGATGTGATCCTTTATAGAAGTAGCACCTTCTTTTAGGCACGTACTCGCTATCATTTTTCGGACCCTTACTGTTTCTCTTGGGCTCCTGTCTGTTATGGGATGACCTCTTGCTATTGCCCTTGTATACCTCGTCTATGCCTTTCTCGTTATCCTTGTCATGATCTCCCTCACCCCTCTGGGTGTTGCTTTCTTTGGACTTGGCAAGCTCCATCTTGAAGTCAACAAGCGACTCGGCTACCGTTATAGCCTTGTCCACATTGGCTACTTGATGTCTTCTTAACTCCTGCTTTGCTCAATTTTGCAAACCCATCCATAAAGTAGAAGATGGAATCTTCCTCGGACAATGACGAGATTTGCAGCATTAAGGCAGTAAATCGCGCACATACTCTCGAATTATGGCCGTCTGTCGGAGCTCCCTTAGCTTCCGCCTAATCTCGTACACCACATTCATGGGGTAGAATTGCTTCTTCAACTTCTTCTTGAACTGCTCCCACGTCTCAATCTTGTATAACCCCTTTTCCATGTCAGCACACGTTTGACGCAACCATAATGTGGTAATCTCTGAGAGGTACAATACAACAGTATTTATCTTAGCCTCTTCGTCCCTCACTTTCCCGTGCTTGAAGTAGTTCTCCATGTGCTAAAGAAAGTTTTTCACTTCTTGTGCATCACGAACACCTTTGAATACCGGTGGCTTGGGAGCTTCGATCTTGGCCTCCCTCGTCATAACAACATTGTTGTCTGCCTCAGTCACGCCAGTATCGATATGCTCCTCGAGTGACTCTATCTTTGCCTTCATTGCATCGCTAGTACTCAAGGCCTCTATAAGTCTGCAATCCAATGTAGTGATGATTTTTCTTAGCTCCATCTCAGTATGTGTACGTCTCTCCAAGTTATTTCGGATACTCTCAATCTCCTCAAGAGTGTGTTCCTCAAGAACACTAAGGGTGCTTTCCACCTTCCCTAAGCATTGGCCAAAGATCTCCACGGTATCCATCCCCGCGTTCACCTTCATCACCCACTCTTTACCGAGTGAGACGTCCTCCAACAGGACCTCCACTTCATTCTTGCTCGCCTCAGTGGCAGATGGTTCTTGGTATGTAAGCCCTTCGTTTGACACAACCTCGGGCAGCAGCTCCTGGCTCTTGTTGGTGATATTTCTCCTTTTTTTACGGCCCTTCTTGCCAGCAATATCCTAGATGCCGTTGGCTTGAGTGTTGGCAACGTTAATTTCTCCGTCGTTCTACATTCCCTTAGTTGCAACCTTTACTCTGATACCGCATTGTCACGTCCTTAGACTTAAACTAAACGCACGTGCGGCACTTGACAAGTTGTTCACGTTCTTGCATAACTCGCTCACGATCTTGCTATGCCAAGTCAGCCGAAAATACTATACTCAAGATCGCTAAAGAAATGTTAGATAAGAAAGGCAAGAGAAATTTGCCAAATGGAACTTTTTATTGTAGATAACTTGATTTGTTTTTGCTTGGTGAGTTACAAATGGATAGCCCCCTTGATATACTAGTCTCCTAGGGGTTAGTGAGTAAATAATAATTATTACGCAAGGCCCTTCTATTTACAAGTAAGTCCCTTCTCTAAATTTTCTACATGAAAAATCTCCATATTTTTCTAGAACATTTTCACATGTGCTAGTCTATTTCATAGATAAGCTTTCCATATGATAAAAATATATGTCAAGTGACACTGATGATATGATGGCCATGACACTAGTCATAATAATAGTGGAGTGATTTCTGGACAGGCAAGGAGATTATATTGGCAGAGTTAATGCAGCATGCTTTTCATCCTTTTCTCTTTTTGCTTTAATTTTAAGGGGTTAACATGATAGTGACTCAACTTAACATTATTGTAGGAAAATCATTAATCTATTTGTTGTAATGAAAATTACTCAATTGTATTTAAATATCACAAAATTAATAAATTATTTTTTGTAACGAAAAAGCCAATCATTTTTGCAATGTATTACAGAAAGTTATTATGAGAAAACAAAAAAGGCATTTATATGATACTTAGGTATGGTTGAATAACCTTTTGATTACAAAAAGATATTGGCTAATGACTTTCTATGATACTTAGCAAAATTGAGTAATTTTTTGTTCCAAAAAATAATTAATCTAGTGATTTTCTGTAATATGTAGGCAAATTTAATTAATTTTTTTGTTACAAAAAATAGTTTAGTGATATAATAAAAGTTAAATGGCCATTCGTGAAATTACCTCAATTATAAGTTACCTGAGCGTTTATTTCAAAAAGAAAATACTTCTAAAATGCAGTCATGGAATACCAATAAGCTGGATTAGTACTTTAGAGTTTTTATTTCTCTGAAAACCACAATAAATCAGTACCCACGTTCGCCTCCATGGAGTGGTGGCGTAATCGATCTTGCGTAGAAATCTTGCTCATCTATGTGCATCAGGTTCTTGAGTTCTGTTTAGGTGCAATATTACTGGAATTTTTTCATTCCTTTTGTGGGAGTATTACTCTCGAGCATGGCCGTTCTCTTTCTTTTTCTTTTTGTTTTTTTTTGGTGGGGGAGGAGGACGGGGGTGTGGGTTAATTTTCAGAAGATTTAAATTGTATATGCTAATAGGGTAAAAAGAAAATTTACACTATCAAGATGATTTAATTTGTTATAATATGTCAGTTGGCACTTACCTTATTCTTCACATTATTTGTCCACGTTTCAGTTGGGTTAAAACGTCCCAAATATACTTTTATTATGGTATTATATTGTTCGCTTTGAGTCAATACCGCACTATTTTTTTCAAAAGATCTCATACCATTAAGAGTATCCAACTTCTTATAAGTAATTTTTTTTTCTACATGTGGGACTTTGTTCACACACACCTAATAATCTCCCCCTTGAACTAAGTTCATGACCCATTGCCCATGGGCTAATTTGGAAATTTAACTGCGTGTCACCCACATGATTTTGCGTATTTACGGTCACTGAAGCCCAAAGACAGTGTATGCGTCTCGAAAGCTACGGGTAAAGGTCCTAAACCCCGTAGACGGGCAAAGGCACTAAGCTCGGGCCCCACGCTACACTCCGCCATCTCTATAGTCTCGCCAAATCTTTGGCTCTAATACCAGTTGTTGGGCTAAAATGGCCCAAAGATACTCTTAACATGGTGTGATATTGTCCGTTCTGGACTTAGCCCACTTTGCCCTATAGCCCACTAATATCAAGACATATAAATATAACTTACTTTAAGTAAAAAACATAACAAGAGAGAAAACATAAAAGGACAGTTGATCCGCTTCAATTATCGCGTTCCGGCTCGTTAACAGTTGGATCATACTGAAATTTTGATCGAGTGTTCTTAGTATCTTGATCTTTGATTTGAATGGTGGAGATCGGATTTGGAGGCCCGTAGCATCCAGTTTCGAGCCACGAACAACAAGTCCACTTTGTGACTTCTCCTCTTTCTTCAATTGATTTGTTGTTGCTCTTGTTGCTATTGTTGCTTCGTGTCTGGCACTTGTTGTGTAGCCAATTTAGAGAACTTTTGCAACTCTCTTATTGTTATAGTAGAGTTTTTTTTTTGTATCTATGTGATCCCGTGGTTTTTACTCTTTACATTGGAGAAGTTTTTCACGTAAATCTTGGTGCCTCGTGTGTCTGATTATTTTAATTTCCATATTTGTGGTGGTTGATATAATTGCTGCTCGTAGATGTTTGTGTTTGAATTTGTTTGTATGCTCTTGGTTCAAATTGATTGGAAAAGTTTGACTTGGATATTATTCCGCTGCTATCTCGTCGTGCACATTGCTTGTGCTTGTTATTTCCCAACAAAGTGGAGCCCAACAATTTCAATAGACAATTACTTACAGCTCATACTAGTTCCTTTTATTGACCTAATAGTATATGAGTGATCCATTGATGCTATCAGTGTGTATATAAGTTAAATTCTCCTAGAATTTATGAACGGCGAAGTGGCGTCTATGATCGAAGTAAGATTTGTAAGACTTCAGTTTTATGTTTTTTCTTTTAAGTTGATCATGATGAGACTGGAGAGTGGAGATCACTGAAACTTTGTATAAGAACCAAATCTATTTGCTAGGTAATATTGGACAGTCCATGCTTGTTAGCTGACATGCTTTTAGGAAAATAAGTGTAAAAACCTAATACTGTCCTATCAAATTACCGTTGTAGAATGCAATGTAATGCATTCCACTGTGGTTCCGTCCTTGGTTTCCAGTATTTGATCCTTATTTACTTCCCTCTCTGCTTCTCTATTCTTTCCCCATAGGACCAAGTAGAGCCCACCAACTAGCAATATTCCTCCACAAACACTGCCAAAAAAAGTACTGAAAATTGAGCTTTCTAAGTTTAATTTACTGAGGAAATTAATGGGAAGAATAACTTAAGTTTTAATTTAGAAGGATAACATATATGATTATGGACCTTCCCATATAAAGTGTTTCCTTCCACAACAATGCTGACACTATAGCAGTTATGATGAGTGATAATGGAGTGAACATGGCTGTGAATACTGGTCCTTTCTTCTCTACTGCCCAAAGCTGTAACCAGTATGTTATCCCTGTAACAATCACACCCTGCAATATTTTTTTGCTGAATTAATTATAAACTATAGCGTTTTAACTCGTCGGAGCTGGTTACTTGTCTTATTTTTCATGTTTGAATGGTTACTTGTATTTATCTTTTAGTTGATTTGATAGCGTAAAAATCGTTTTAAACTGTCAGTTGTATAGAAGTTAAACTCATTAAAAATAGTCCCAATCCTTACTAGAAGATCGTACATAAATGTATATGAGAAAACATACACAGTAAGCCACGGAAAAAAGATCGATGTCCCATTTGAGCTTCCATGCTGATATGTTCCTTTCCATTGCCATTGCCCAAACTGATGATTGTATGCAGCTAAACAAGCAGTATAGGGTGGCAAGACGTAGCTTCGCCGAATATTGTTTTATAATAGGGACCTAAGAGAAGCAATATGTGTCAATGAATGAACATATTGTAATCCTTTTTCTTAAATTTTCTATTAAAACTTAGGGATGTGGCTGAAGAATTACCTGTAAAATGAGCCACAGAGACCATGTTATGTTAGCTAAAAGCATGACTAGTGAACCTTTTATCCATTCTTCCTTCAAAGTATAATGAAAATTTGAGCTATGAGTTCCCTTTGTGTTCCCCATAGACCAATTCATGAAGTTTAAATGTGGTCCTTTAACTAAGGCAAACACCAAAGCTCCTGAAACACAAATTGAAGAACCCAATACTTTTGCCATTCCATGTGACAGCTTTATTGATAGAGTCTCCACCCTATATGTTTGATCCAAAACAAAGAGAAAAAGAAGACAAAAACAGAGAATATTAGCTACATATGGTTCCTTAAACCCTCAATATAATTAACGTCTGCTTGGGTAGTTTTGAAGTGTACCTACCTTAGGATAACTGCCATAACAAAAGTTATGGATGGAATTATGTTAGTGGTGGCTGCAGCAAAGGTTGCTGTTGTGTAGTGTATGGAGAAGTAGTAGAGATTCAAACTTAGAGTGCTGAAAATGTCACAAAATTAATCCAGTGAGGCTAAGAAATTTACAAACAATAGTTCAAGAACTTGAATATTTAACAGTGAACTTACCTAAGAAAGGACATCAGTAAGATCTTCAGCAGGATGTTGTAGGATAAAGGAACATCAGTCTTTCTATTTAATTGAAAAAATGGACATATATACAAACAGTTGTTATAACTCAATTAGCTTTCGAAGATGAAATGCACATAGTAAGAGATGGAGAAAATCAAATCGTTGGAATAATTAACCTCTCGAAGAAGGCAGCAAGTGGGGCCAATGCGAGGACAGCAAATGCTTGACGATAACTAACAAATACATAAGGGTCCATCCCTTCGGATATTGCAGCTTTAGAAAACAAAGCCATGCCTGCAAAAATCATTTGTGTGAGGATCATGGCTATATTAGCTTTATGCTTTTCCATTGAAATAGCACAACCTAGTAAATGCTTCATTTTCAGGTCTATTTGGTTTCTTGGACATCAATGCATTGCAGTCTCAATTTATAGAGAAACTTGTAACCAAAAAGTTGATTTATGTAGTGCTGTTGATCAGTTAAGTGGGGTCAAGGTTCATTTTAGCCCTTCTGATGACTAACTGACTATTCAAAAAGCTAATGTCTCTGAGTAAGTCAATTGAGATATGTTAACTTTGTATATATGCAGACTAAAACCAGCTTTTAATGATAAGTTCTGTGATTGATTGTTCTGCTAAACTTGGGAAAATCTTTTTCTATGTTATACAGTAGCCAGAAGGATGAAGTAACACAGTTTAGATTGTCGTTAAAGTGTTGCAAGAGCCACGTTTGACACTTATGTTTGTTACATTATTGAGATATTTAGGCATGGAGAGTAAGTTGAATGGATTTGTACTAGTAGAAATTTCTCCCCTCATTAGTCTCATAAAGCAGAACACTCTATTGAAAAATTAAATTTAGCCAATATCCTATGGTTTGAAAGGTTCAGTCCTATAAAGCAAGAACTACAAGCTTGACTATCCAAATCACTTTGAGAGTGCTCCTTCGAATTGTTTTCTCAAAGACTAAATTTTCTTTTCTATTTTGCTAGTACTTAACTGGTAATAGGTACTCTTACTGTGATACCCATAACGAAGGGTGAGCCGATGACAACGGGTCAAAGAGAAGGACTAACAGACTTCTAGGCTGGCAAATTTCTGGAAGAAGGGGTATACATGGTACACTAGGCGAATCCTACATCGAAATGAGAGATGAATGTAAAGAGCTTTATAAGACATAATATAAGTTCACATGACACACATATTTTTTGGCTCGATAGTGTAGTCCAAGAGATAAATCAATAAGGTTTACTGGGCCAAAGCGAAAAATACATAACATGTGCTTGGGCTGTGATACTTACTATAAGGTTGGAGAGGTACAGCTCGTTGGTGGAGCACTAAGATCCAATCTGAAAAAGACAAAGGCACAAGCTTTAGATTTATCAACAAATAATAAACATTTCACCGGAAAATTAAAGAATATTTTTTGTCTAAAGCTCAAAGAAAGGTATAGTTAACAACTAAAATAGTCATTCCAAGTTTCTTTCTTCCAATTTGCAGAAAGATCAATTAAATAGTCTTGGTCCAGAATAATAATATAAATGCACTATCAATTACATAAAGTTTGTTTTTACAAGAATTAATATTGTAGAATTTTCAGCATTAATGGTTTGTATTTTCACTTCAATGCCCTAAGATTTCAGGGCTACCCCATCTAGTATATTGACAAGTTAAATATACCTCATCTATACGCTCTTGATATTTTTTTGTGTCTTTAGACTCTTAAATAGCAAAAATAACATAATTAAATCTCGATTCTTGATCAATTACAGAAATTTTTCTGATGACCCGATCATCCCTCAACTCTTCATCGTATCTCATTCTCCCCCTTATCTTTTCTTAGGCTTCATACAAAAAACCGTTTTTACCGTATATTTCCATTTTTATTCCAAATTCTTATTTTACTTCTTTCTTCTCTTTCTCAGCAAATTATCAAAAAATGGCAAAGTTTCCTTGGAGGTGGCTTGCCTAATTAGCAACCTTGTAGAACATCTTTGAGACGGAGGAGAGTGATGATTTTTTTTTTGGTAATAAACAATACACCTATAGAGCACCTAAGAAACCATTTTGGTTGCTAAGGCCCCTGACTATGCATGACTTCTAGCTTCCTGATAGTTACTCCAATCCAGTTTGCTAAGCTTTCCTGATGACTTCTATCCAGCTACATTTAGAGTATAGGTGTTGTTGTGTCTCCATATGTACAGCTTCACATAGGCAGCAACTAATGTCCTCCACTGGTATATGCAGCCTCACCAATCTTTCCTTTATGAGTAGCTTGTCTTGAGCTGCCAACCAAAGAATGACTCTGCGTTTAGGTTGCAACACTGAACTCCAAATCAATGTCATCATTTTCTGAACAAGCCATGATCGGTATCCGATCGGTAAATTCGACTGAACGAACCATCTACGCCTATCAAAACTATTATAACTTCAAACTTTGTATGCAACAGGCAATACTTTAATCAAATACTTTTAATTAATTTGAATATCTAAAATAAACCAACTCCAAAACTTTATTCATAGTAACTACTGAAATACTACAAAGTTATTATCAAAAATACTTGAATCTTAACCCATCTACTGTGTCCATGAAGCCTCTCCTGATAAACTAACGCACTACTCAGGACATGAGATTTCCTAGCCAGTTCTCCAAGTAAATAAAGAAATAGCTAAATAATGGCGACTCAAAGGAATACTCCACAAACAAAAGCGGAGCTCACCAATAGTACTGGAAGTGAGGGAAGTCCTAACCTGTAGCCTGCTCGCTTGCAAAACCGGTTCCTACGTTGTACCGCATACCAACGCAGATTCCCAAAAGAGAACATCAGTACCATCCATTGTGCTCAATGAGTCTCAACGACATGGGATGAAACCTTAATAAAATATACATTACAAGCAAATATGCTAAATGCATGAAAAATATCAAGCTTTGAAGAACAATTCTAAAATAATTGCATAACAACAGTTTATGAATATTCTAAAAGAAATTCTTTTCTTTTTCTTAAAAAAAAAAAATACTTCACTTCGTACTTCGGGAGTTCAAATATCCTGACTTATTTTTGTCTTAGTCACCGTGTGATCGGCACGGGTTCGATCCCAACCTGATCGAATAGGCCCAATCCATGAGGTGCCACTCGCTTCATGATTCTCAGCGCTCATGTATCATAACTTAGCTTGGCTAGGCAAATTCTCAGCAGCGAGACCCTCGGCTTGTATGCTCCCTACTTTGGTACAAGTAGTTTCAGGAAGCAACGCCTTGGTCAGGACTCTTGGCCTGGACGATGGCCCCTTCTCAGAATAGAGGATACTCCCAAAAATCTTTTCTTTCTAAAACTTCTTCTTGTGACTTTTCAAATCTAAATCTTGTTTGAAAGTGATCTATCAATATTCATAATAATATTCTTGAGTGTATACATATTATAAGCGTGAAATAAAATTACTCAAAGTATCTTTACGAGTTTTTTCTAACTCTTGAAAATTTAACATGTAAGATCACGTAATAAAGCATAAAAATATGAAAAAATAGATAATTATACTTCTCAAGAAAAATATATAAGCTTTAACTACAATACACTAAATCAACATTTATTCGCACATTTCAATTAAGCACATGTTGACTCTTTAAAATATTTTATCAAACACTTAATGGGCGTGTTTTTGTGAGCAGAACCACTTTAGTAAAGAGATATATCCACTCACCTCATTTTCTCCTTTCAAGCAACACCGTAAGTTTCAATTCTTGTAATCAACTCAGCGATCAAGTACTACAACAATAAGTTATAATAAGTATCCAACTTTCCCAAAGTATTAATCTTTTCTCAACTCTAAGAACTTTAGGTTCAACTTTTCTAAGTTTTGGGGTGAGGTTTTGTTCTAACAATTCTTATTGACTACTACTGTAGGATAATTGAGAATAGGAAATTGTATATACACATTTTCCGTTGCCTGTGTGAGTATTTCGCTGGAACGTGCTTTTGTTTCTTGTTCATATAAGTCTGTTGCTTTGCTTTCTTTGGACCCCCTTTTCGTCTAAGGCTTAAGGCTTTAAACTTTTTGCTTTTCAACAGCCCTTTATGGGCTTGAGGCTTGTCCCCCCACTTTTTTGTTTTTGGGTTAATTTTTTTTTACTTAACTAATAATTAATGACTCATTTTTAATAATTAATAATATTAAAATTATTAATATTCTCCTAATTGTATATTTAATTATTTATAAATAGAGAAGTAACTCAAAAGTCAATCACAAGGGTTTAAATCCGTAATAGAAGTATAATTTTTATGCACTCAAGGCAAGATTCAAAAAAGTAAATTCTATATTTAGCGTGTGTTGAAACTTTTATAGCTTTGAGGAGTGTTACAATCTTCCATCCTTAAAAACATTCGTCCTCGAATGTTGCTAGGGCCTTATTCTTAAGCTAACAATCATTTCTTAAGTCCTTGAACTTCTTAAGTTTTCTTAGTACTACTCACTTTCCCAAGGGAGTCTAAATTTTGGTTAACTCCCTAAATTTTCAAAAATTTCGACAGAGTCTCCCCTGTAAATTGGACTATCCAAAAAAATATCCCTGTCACCAATACCACAACTACACCAACAACAATCAAATATACCATAACAGGTCATTCATAGGCACCATACTCAGCTCATAAACTAATTACTCACACTCCGGCAAGGAGGTACCACAATAGTCAATCAAAATCTAAAGCACAACACTTCAGCAAAAGTAAATCACTTAATGAATTAAATGTACTCTGGCATGGTACTAAATTATTTAATAACTAATATACTCTAACAGAAACTAAATTACTTCAACAACTAAGTATAATCTAGTAAGGACATAAACACTTGCTAACTTGTATTTAATAAATGAAATATAAATGTCATGCCAAACTTAGGTTCACATACCTTGTTCCTCAAATAAATGAGGATACTTCTTCCTCATATCTTCCTCGACCTCCCACGTAGCCTCTTTTGAATCACGATTACTCCACAAAACTTTTACCGACACTATATCTTTTGTTCTCAACTTTCTTACTTGCCTATCGAGAATTTCTATAGGTACCTCTTCATAAGTCAAGCCTTCTTTAATTTCTATGGCGTCGACAGGTATTATATGCGACTCATCATGAATGTATTTTCTAAGCATAGACACATGAAAGACAGAATGAACATGGGACAACTCTACGGGCAACGCTAGCTCATAAGCGACGTTTCCCTTCTTTTCTATAATTTCATAAGGCCCAACAAATCTAGGACTAAGTTTCCTTTTCTTACCAAACCTCATAACTCCTTTCATTGGTGAAACTTTCAAAAATACCTTATCGCAATCACGAACTCTAAGTACGATGCCTCTTGTCAGAATAAGACTTTTGACGGCTCTGAGCCGCTTTTAGTCTTTCTCTGATTAGCTAGACTTTCTTTAAGGCCTCACAAACAAACTCTGAATCAATCAACGACACCTCTACTGGTTCAAACCAACCCACCTGGAGACCTACATCTTCGCCCATACAACGCTTTATAAGGAGCCATACAAATGCTGGCTTGATAGCTATTACTGTAAGCAAATTCTGTGGCAAGTGATCATCCCAATTACCTCTAAAATTTATAAAACATGCTCGCAACATATCTTTGAGAGTCCGAATGATCCTTTCTGCCTGACCATCGATCTGTGGATAGAAAATAGTGCTCAAATTGACCTTGGTACCTAATCTTTTCTGAAATACCTACCAAAAATGCACCGTGAACTGAGGGCCTCTGTCAGATATGATTGAAACTGGAGTACCATGCAATTGGACTATTTCTTTGATGTACAACTGTGCATACTGCTTTGCGGAATCTGTCTTCTTTACTGGCAGGAAATGCACGGACTTTTTCAATCGGTCTACAATAACCCAAATTGAGTCATACTTACGGTATGTGCAAGGCAGACCTAATACGAAATTCATATTAATCATCTCCCATTTCCACTATGGTATCTCTATATATTGAGCTAGTCCCCGAGGCCTCTGATGCTCGGCTTTGACTTGTTGGCAATTCAAATATTTGACCACATGATCTGCTACTTGCTTCTTCATGCCACCAATACAACTCTTTAAAGTCCAGATACAATTTGGTAGCACCTGGGTGGATGGAGTACCTCGAACTGTGAGCTTCTTCTATTATGGCCTTCCTAAGTCCATCTACATCAGGCACACATAACGGATCATTCAACTTCAAAACTCCATCACTTCCTAGAATGAAAGCAGTGATTTTTTTATTTCTAACTCCTTCTTTTAACTTCACTATGTACGGATTTTCGTCTTGTTTAGCCTTAACATGCACAACAAGAGAGGATTGCGCTAAGGCATAAGCAGTTATACCTCCTTCTTCGGTCTCATCCAATCTAATTCCATCATTTGCTAGTTTTTGAATATCTCGACCCAAAGTTCGCCTTCGTACTACAAGATGGGCCAGGACACCCATTAACTGCCTACTAAGTGCATCTTCTACCATATCAACTTTGCTCGGGTGATAAAGGATATTGATGTCATAATCCTTCAATAGCTCGAACCACCTTCTCTGTCTCAAATTTAACTCTTTCTGCTTGAAAATGTACTGGACACTTTTGTGATATGTAGATACTTCACAATTCTCGCCATATAGGTAGTGTCGCTATATCTTTAATGCAAACACCATTACTGCAAGCTCCAAGTCGTGTGTGGGGTAGCTCTTCTCATGATTCTTTAACTGCCTGGAAGCATAAGCAATAACTTTTCCATCTTGCTGTGACGACCCAAAGGGTCATCACTTGTTTTTAGATTGAATTAAGTGTTACGAGGTTTAAAAACCTCCTTTTTACCTTATCACAATTTGCATGTGCAGTCTGTATAATTTTTCAGAACGTTTTATGTGGAAAAAAAAAGATTAAAATATGAAATAGAGCTTTAAAACTCAAGTGAGTTGACTTCCATCAACATTTTTAGTAGACGGACCTGTATAAATATTTTGATAGTTCAAGTAGGTCCATATCATGATTTAGGACTTGGGCGTATGTCCGGAATCAAATTTTGAGGTCCTGAGCTCAAGTTATAGCCATTTAATGAAAAAAAATAAAAAACAAACAAAGATTTCTTCATATCCTAACTAACCCCATGATCCCCTCTTCCCAAACCCATCAGATCTTTTTCCCCTAACTTCCCCCACCTTTCACGACGCTCACAATGCACTTCCCTTCTAATCCCAAATCTTACAAAATCCATTGTTCCTCCCTCACATCTTAATCCAGTAACTACCTTATATTCTTACTCTTGTAACCTTTTATATTTTCCTATTCACTTGTTCCTTTTATTTTTTCTTACATAAAGAGATATACAAATGTATTATTACAATGGGAGAAGTTTCATTGGTCAAACATGAAGAATTACCTGTTCCAATTTACTTTACACTGGATCCTGTTTATGGCAGTGAATCACAACTCAAAGAAGCTGAAATTCGGTTCAAGAATTTGAAGTCCAAGTTCATTGAATTCTTTAGCACTCTCCTGATATTTATGCACGATCCCCAAGAAGAGTGAATTTGATTGGAGAACATATGCATTACGAGGGGTACTCTGTACTGCCAATGGCGATTCGACAAGATGCAATTGTGGCTATAAGGAAGCGCGATAGTAATGAGTCTGAGAAGCTTCTTCGAATTGCCAGTGTAAATGGTGACAAGTAGTCTTTGTGCACTTACCCTATTGATCCACTGCAGATTCACAAGTGATGTTCTGCGTGGAAAAAGTTGGGAGTTTCCTCTGCCACCTTTTGAACAAGGGTGACGTTTCAAGGTTGGGAACGTCCCGTTAGCGAGGTTGCACTTCCTTCAACTCGCGATCATCAATATTCAGTGCCTTTGATGCTTGCGAAGTGTCACCAAAGATTTGAAGCCTTCGGATACAAAGTTTCAAGGCGAAGGTTTGTTTGAATCTTGAATTTGGTTGCAAAGCGAGGTAAGTATCCGGTCTAACCTTAGCTTGAGGGATTAGGAGTTGTGTCTTATTTGTTAATTGCTTCTTGTTGAGTACGACGTATAGGCATGGTGACGAGTATCTATACGTTGGTGTTGAGCATGACCGTGAGTCTTAAATGGATAGTTGTTGTGTGATTCTTGTTCAAATTGCTGAATATTGTTCTTGGTATTTTTATGTGGAAATGGGAGTTCACGTGAGGATTTGCTACGCTGGTTTCTTCATTAAAGTTGTTCCTCTTTGTTATAGGTTTAGATATCTTCTGTAGGTATAAAGTCAATTGCTAAATAGATTAGTTGAATAAGGATTTGTTAAGAATTAAAGGGTCCAGTGTCATATTAATGGGTCATGTTTAGACTTAAAACAATGATAATTGGATTTGGAGATTAATTGTAGATGGAACTGTTTCAATTATGGGAATATGTTAAAGCCTTAATTGATGATTCTCGCTGTTGAGCAAAAACTCAGTTTATTTATCGTAGACTTTAATTATAATTGAGTACTGGCATTAGTTGAGTTGAGTAGAAGTTGAGTTAAGATTGGTTATAGCTGATTCTCCCTTGCCGGGATGTTTGCTTTGAT
The DNA here is from genome assembly GCA_002018475.1 of Nicotiana obtusifolia. Taxonomy (NCBI): domain Eukaryota; kingdom Viridiplantae; phylum Streptophyta; class Magnoliopsida; order Solanales; family Solanaceae; genus Nicotiana; species Nicotiana obtusifolia. The sequence continues at coordinate 111,491 of MCJB01027687.1, forward strand.
ATTATTGTTCCCTTACTGGGAAGTTATTATATTGCTTTTGTTCCCTTCCCGAGATTTTTTTTTTTGTGATTTTTGTGATGACTTGTAAATGGGAGCGGGTGGTACGCCTACCACAAAATATGATGAAATAGGAGCGGGTGATACGCCTACCACAAAATATGATGTAAATGGAAGCGGGTGGTACGCCTACCACAAAATATGATGAAATAGGAGCGGGTGATACGCCTACCACAAGATATGAGAAATGGGATCGGGTTGCACGCCTGCAACAAGATAGAACTGAAAGTGAAAGTTGCTTGTATTTCATTTTTTATATTCGTGTTAGAAGTTAAATTGTAGTTTCCTTATTATTCTTTGATGATCTGTTTTATCTGCTAACCCGAAGCATGTTTCCCTTCCCCAGCTTTAATTGTTTGATTACTTCTATCTTTCCGTTGTAGATGTATATACATATATAACTGCACAGGTCTATCTGGAGTCTGGTCCTAGCCTCGTCACTACCTCGCCGGGGTTAGCCAGGCACTTACCAGCACATGGGTTCGGTTGTGCTGATACTACACTCTGCACTCTTTTGTGTAGATCCCAGCGCTGCAGATTTCGGACTGTAGTGAGCTTCCAGCTTCTTGCTTACCAGGCGACCCGAGGTAGTCCTGCAGGCGTCTGCAGGCCTTGGTGTCTCCCGCTATCTATTCTACCTGTTTCTTTTATGTAGTCCTAGAGAAAGTACTTTGTTATTTCTTTCAGACCCTTATTTGTAGTACTCTTAGACAGTCTGTGAAGCTGTGACACCAAATCTTGGGTAGTTTCGTTAAGGAGATTTTATTAGCGGTATTTTAAAGTCTGATTTATTATTCCGCTCGTTAAGTTATTTTGTTATTTAGTTGTTGGTTTTAAGTTGTAATGAATTTAAAAATGGAAACAAGGCAAATAATTCGGTTAATTGGCTTGCCTAACTTTCACTAGTAGGCGCCATCACGCCTCCCGAGGGTGGGAAATCCAGGTCGTGACACTTGCATAAGAACACACCAAAGACCAATTCTCGAGGCATCACAATACACTGTGAACCCACCTGAACCTGTCGGCAAGGTTAACATAGGTGCAGTGGTCAACCTCTTCTTTAACTCTTGAAAACTCTGCTCATAAGCGTCTGACCACAAGAACTTAACTACTTTCTGGGTCAACTTAGTTAATGGAGCTGCAAGTGAGGAATATCCCTCTACAAACCTTCTGTAGTAGCCAGCTAATCCCAAGAAACTCCTGATTTCGGTTGGCGTTGTCGGCCTTGGCCAGTTCTTGACTGCTTTTGTCTTCTGAGGATCTACTTTTATGCCTTTACTAGATACCACGTGGCCTAAGAATTCTATTGACTGCAACCTGAACTCACTTTTTGAAAACTTGGCATAAAGCTCATTTTGAAAACTTGGCAAGGCTATCCTAAGGTGTTCTGCATGCTCATCCTTGCTCTTAGAGTATACCAAAATATCGTCTATAAACACGATAATAAAGATATCAAGGAATGGCTTGAAAACTCTATTCATGAGGTCGATGAATGCAGTTGGAGCATATGTCAAAACCGAAGGACATTACTAGAAATTCATAGTGTCGGTAGCGAGTTCTAAAGGCTGTTTTAGATATATCCTCTTCTCTGATTCTCAACTGGTGGTAACCCGACATCAAGTCTATCTTTTAAAAGTACTTTGCACCCTGAACTTGATCAAATAAACCATAAATTCTTGGCTGTGGGTACTTGTTCTTAACAAACAGGACTGCCGACAGTCAACGCACATTCTGAGAGACCCATATTTCTTCTTGACAAACAGGACTGGGGCATCCCACGGTGAAACACTCGACTTGATGAAGCCCTTGTCAAGAAGGTCTTTCAACTGTTATTTCAATTCATTATGTTCTGCTGGTGCCATCCTGTAAGGAGGTATGGATATGGGCTGAGTGCCTGGCATGAGATCAATACCAAAGTCTATGATTCTTTCAGGAAGAAGTCTGGGAAGGTCATCTGGGAAAACTTTTGGAAATTCTCTAACAATTGGCACAGACTGAAGAGCTGGTGGTTCTGATTTTGCATTAATGATGTGAGCCAAATAGGCAAGACACCCCTTGCTGATCATTCGTTGTGCCTTAAGGTAAGAAATAAACTTACCTACAAGCGATGCTGAACTACCCTTCCACTATAAGACTTGTTCATTTGGAAACAGGAACCTGACTATCTTGGCACGACAATCTAACATTGCATAGCAGGAAGACAACCAATCCATACCCATGATCACATCGAAATCCACCATTTCTAACTCTATGAGATTGGCCTCGGTGCTGCGACCTTGGACTGAAACTATACATCCTCTATAGACTCTTGTGGCTTCCGTTGACTCGCTAACTGGAGTAGATACTAGGAATGGCTCACTAAGTTGTTCAGGTTCTAGCCCGAGGTTAATTGCAAAGTATGGAGTCACGTACGAAAACATTGAACCTGGATCAATTATGGCATAAGCATTATGTGAGCAGACTAGAAGTATACCTATAATAACTTCTGCAGATGCCTCTGCACTTTGACGATCAGGTGTAGCAAACAAACGGGGTTGTCCCCCTCCCTGAGTAACTCGATCTGCACCTCTGCCTACTCAATGCTCGGCCTGATTATGAGAACCTCGAGCCTGAGGTGGTACAACTGTAGTAGCTGAGGAACTAGAAGAACAAGTTGATCCCCCACTAAAATCACGTCACAGCTTTGGGCAGTTTACCTTTATATGACCACTGTCTCCGCAATGATAGCAACCGTGAAAGCCGGTCTTGCACTGACCTGAATGTTGCCGCTTACATGTTCCACAAAGACCTTGTTGTTGTGAACATTGATCAGCATGACTCTAGCTATGTGAGGATGATGTCCTAAAATTTTGATTCTGGCGAGACTGTTTTCCATAACTCTGAGTACGTCTGAAGGAAGACCCACCACCTAACTGATGACTGTACTGAGCTGGTGCTAATGACTCTCTATTAGAGGAACCCCTTCCACCTCTGTTGGATGTACCATTAAACTCGCCCGCTGTCCGGGCTTTCTCGTTATGCTCTTTTTCTTCTCTCCTTTGTTGTCTGTCTTTTTCTAAGTGCTTGGAGAATCCCACAACATAGGAGAAAGCTGTCATTCCTACTGTTGCAGCTGATGTTGTATCCTTAATGTGGTAAGCCAAACCGCCAACAAACCTGCGAATCTTTGCTTTTTCTGTCTTAACCACATGCTTAGCCAAACTTATGAATTCCATGTATTACTCTTGCACACGTTTATTCCCTTGCTTGAGCTGCGCGAACTCTGTGGCCTTAGCTTCCGTATCCTCTTCTGGTATAAAATTAGCCACAAAGGCCTCTTCAAATTCTTCCCAAGTAGGAGGACCATCATCTTCATCTCTTTCCTTTTCCCACATCTCAAACCAAGCGCCGTCCACATCTCTAAGCTGGTAAGCAGCCAGCTCCGCAGCTTCGTCATCAAATGCCTTCATTTGCTCGGAGGGCTTTCTTAACACCCTGTAGCCACAATATTGGATCTTCATCAACTATAGTACCACGAAACAATGGAGGACTCAGCTTTAAAAATTCATTCACTCTTGAGGATTAAGAATTGTTCTGTCTATTTGATTGAGGTGGAATCTCAGCTCTTCTCTCGTTCTGGTTGGCCATGAAGGCTTTAAACATCTTTATAGCATTGTTGACAGCATTAAACATCTGACCCACCTTTGGAGATATAGCTGTCTGAGCCGGAGCTGCTGTTGGGGACGGCACTGGATCCTGAGGTACTGGCTCATCATGCTCCACCCCTTCTTCATGTTCAACCCGGGGTACTTGAACCCCCTTTGTGGATTTACCCTTACTTTTCTGAGTTGAAGCCTTCTTAGTTTTACCTTGAGTCATAATGGTAGCAATAGTTTTTTTAGTAGCATCCTGAGTGTCGGTGGCAGAGTAGCGAGTACGAGCCATTTTTGCGAGGTTTGGAGAAACGAATACATTAGATAATTTCTTAGAGGTACGCTCTACTGCACGATATAACGTATGAAAAAAATATGACTTTTCCTAAATGCTTGTAGCCTCCTACTTATAAGTATGGCGTGCTTCATACCCCTAAATTAGACTCTACTGACATGGCTTCATAGACCCCTAGGACCCAATAAACCTGAGGCTCTGATACCAAGTTTATCACGACCCATTTTTTGAACAAGCCGTGACTGGCACCCGATTAGTAAATTCGACCGAGCAAACCATCTACGCTTATCAAAACTATTATGACTTCAAATTTTATATGCAACAAGGCAATACTTTAATCAAATACTTTTAATTAATTTGAATATCTAAAATAAACCAACTCCAAAACTTTATTCGTAGTAACTACTGAAATACTACAAAGTTATTATCAAAAACACTTGAATCTTAACCCACCGACTGTGTCTATGAAGCCTCTACTGATAAACTGACGCACTGCTCAGGACATGAGATTTCTTGGCCATTTCTCCAAGTAAACAAAGAAATAGCTAAATAATGACGACTCAAAGGAATACTCCACGAACAAAAGCGGAGCTCACCAATAGCGCTGGAAGTGAGGGAAGTCCTAACCTGTAGCCTGCTCGCCTGCGAAATCGGCTCTTATGTTGTACCGCAGGCCAACGCAGGTTCCCAAAAGAGAACGTCAGTACCATCCATTGTACTTAGTGAGTCTCAACGAAAGGGGATGAAACCTTAATAAAATATACATTACAAACAAAGATTCTAAATGCATGAAAAACATAAAGCTTTTAAGAACAATTCTAAAATAATTGCATAACAACAGTTTATAAATATTCTAAAAGAAATTCTTTTCTTTTTCTTTCTTAAAATAGTACTTCACTTCATACTTTGCAAGTTCCTACTATCCTGACTTATTTTTGTCTTAGTCACCGTGTAATTGGCACGTGTTCAATGCCAACCTGATCGAATAGGCCTAATCCACGAGGTGCCACTCGCTTCATAGTTCTCAGCGCTCATGTATCATAACTTAGCCTGTCTAGGCAAATTCTCAGCAACGAGACCCTCGGCTCGTATGGTCCCTACTTTGGTACAAGTAGTTTAAGGAAGTCTACGCCTTGGTCCGGGCCATCGACCTGGACGATGACACCTTCTTAGAATAAAGGATACTCCCAAAAATCTTTTCTTTCTAAAACTTCTTCTTGTGACTTTTTGTTGCTTCCTTACGCACACGCAAGTATACGTGATCGACAAGTAATATAGGACAATGAGTCCGGATTATCGTACCCAAGGGACTTAAGTTAACTACTTTATAACAACTAATATCGTTATCTAATCAAGCAAAGATCGAGTTTAGTATATGGTTTATTCTAAATTGTAATTCTAATTTAATCTAAGAATTGCAAAGAACAAAGATGTATTTTTGTAATCAATAAAACAAAGATTCCAGGGTTTTGATTTTATGCCCAATCCTATTGCGTTCTAATTGACTTATCGTTCATATAGTTAATGTAAGATTGCTAATTAATCGATAATGATACTCATAGCCTTCTTCCGAAGTACTACTCGCCTATCCTAACAAGATTAATGCCTATATTCCTATGGAATTAATCTAGCAAGAATGCATGAAGAACACGATTATATAATTAAGCATGGTGATTAAGTATAGTCCTATCTTAACCACGAATCCGCTCTTTTTAACAAAGTTAAGAACATGCTCTCTTCAATTCTTATTCTAATCTAAACTTAGTTTTCTCAAACATCGCATAGATAATTGATAGAACTTAATTGATGGCCAAACAATTAAGAAATTAAGCATATAATTGAAGAAACAATCTTAGCCACATTAACTATTAAAACAAATCCATCAAGTTAGAAACACAATATTCATGGCTAATCACAACCCCAGAACAAAGGGTGATTAGCCACTCATGTTCAACAAAACCAAATAACTAAGTAAGAAAAACAAAAATAAAGATACTAATTTTTGCTTGATGAATTGAGAATTTCTTGATGTTGTTGATGTTCCTAAGCCTCCTTTTGCTCCCAAAATCACGTTCTATTCCTTCAAAATGGGTTTAGGGATGTTTATATAGGAGTTGGGAAGGTTTTGGGTCGGTTTAGGGGTCTTCTAGACAAAGTAGGAGACAATTCCCGAAATCAGTCCCCTGGGGGGCGCTGGGCGCTGTCCAGGGGACTGAAGGCAGTGGCCTTTCCCTTTGTTTCTGTCTCCAGCGCCACAGGCAGCGCTGGGCGCTGGCCTGTGGCCTAGTTCCCTCCTTTGTTCGTTTCTTCTCGTTTTAGCTTGTTTCTTCCCCGATTCTGTCCCCGATTGCTTTTAAGTCATTCCTACACATAAAAACACATTATATTAACATGAATCAATGTGATTAACATCCAAATCCACACAAACAAGAGCTAAATATGGGATAACTTATACATTAATTAATACTTTTTCTACCAATTATCAACACCCCACACTTAAACTCTTGCTCGCCCTCGAGTAACGGGACTTTAACCAACCTTTCCCAACTACTAATTCTTAGCCTAGCTTGAACATTCAACATTAAAACACTTCATACTTCTTTGAACACAATCAATACTAGTTGAACAAGTATGAACACATAATTTATCCATATCATTCCCATAAAGTTCAATTAATCCCATAACTTCAATCACATTCAACACCCCAATTGTCATCACCCAACCTCAAACGCCAACTTATCACATAAAATTACTTCAATTCATATACTTACCCAACAAGACAATGCATACATTACCAATTGTTCATGAAATCATGTGCCTCACCAATATATGAAGAGTGAATGTATATATATGAATGGAAATCACACAAAATTTGCATAACAACTCTCACTCTCACAAAGAACTCATATGCATCCCATAAAGTACCATAAGCTTGCCCGTAGTGTAGACTTCCACTAATTGAGTTAGTCAAATCTAAGATCAAGTAGGACTTTGTTGGGTTGTAATGTAGGCTAGGGGACGGGTAAGGTATATTTGGCAATAGTGACTAGTCCTCCTAAGCACTTAATACACTACACTCAATATTCAAACACTTCTTTTTCTTCCAATCACTAAACTTGCCTCACATACATAGCCCTTTTCTTTTCAATCACTTAGCATACTACAATAGGAGGTGAATTTTTCATCTCTTTTCCACTAAAGTTTTTTTTTTTTTTTCTTTTTCTTTCTTTTTCATCATCAAAATTTCTTCTTTCTTATTTTTCAACCTCCATACACATTATTCATCCGCTAGTGATTTTTTTTTCAATTTAACTTCTCATAGCCAACAAATTCTTTCATGGTTCCATTCTTTCACAAGACAATCTCTCTAACCACCCTTACTACTTTTAGCGACTAAATGCTTTCGGAGGTAAAGGTTCAAACAAAGCTCAATTCAAGAACAAAATACAGGGAATGGCTTGTAATGTAGGTACACAAAGAAAGAGGCTCATAGGCTCAAAAGGGCTAACTATGGACAAATTTATATTCGATGCGACATGCACATCCAAACATTATCCCAACTTACAATTTCGTTTTAGTTAACACACGGGGCAAGTTCTAGACTATATAAGATAACATTGAGAATCAAAAATCTTACTCGCACAATGCACATGATTCACTTACAACGGTTTTGTTCACATGTTGAGTTGAGCAAGCATATTTACTTGAAGCAATTAAGCACAAATACACTCGATGTTTAAGCAAGTCAACTATTGAGATGGGGCGTCACAAATTGGGTTGTTTTTCTTCGACTTATAATTTAACTTGCCGGGAAATGGATCATGTGTCATCACTTATTGTACTAGCATTAACCATGTCAAGAAGTATTGTGTTCTTACTCAGTTCTTCCTAAGACTAATCCTAAAAGAAAAATTAAAGTTGCCCGGTTCGATTTACATCCTTGGAAAAGAACCGGTGCCCTAAGAAAAACCAAGGAATATTACCTAACTATCCTAAAAATAAAGACAAAATCTTTTTGTTGTTTTTAATCCAATTTTTATCCCTCAAGAAAACGATCCATCGTCGGGAAAAAACTGAAATTTTTTTCAAAAATTGTCAGTTTATACATTAAAAATTAGTTTACACACTAAAGAATAATAACAATACAACTATATAAAAAAAAAACCAAAATAAAACTAAATCATACATGATATACATTCACAACAATCGCATCCCCACCCCACACTTAAATAATGCATCGCCCTCGATGCATGCAAACATGTAAAACAGAGCAGGGTGAGAAGAAAACTCCCTATTTGCGATTTTTAGGAACTTGTGCGGTGGTGGCAGCCTTGCCAAAGGCTTTCCCTTTTGCATCGTCACATGCCATATCTTCCTGCAACACGGCAACTAGAAAATAATGAGAAAAGTGTAGGCCAATTGCATGAACGAACCCCACATTAAAGTTAACATAAAAAAAAATGTGTGCAAGATGAGTGACGGGTACTCAAGACTTCCCCGTGTGTGAGAGTTAGTGATCATGGCAATGTGAGTGAATGTCAGTGCGGATAGTCGAGTAAAGCTCGGAACTTTAAGGGGGAAAACTACAAGTAGACATGCAAGAACACAAATTGTACAACATACATGATGAATAGATAGGGGGCATACATGTTAGAAATCAAAACCGACCACTCAATACTTAGAAAGCACCCCAAACGACCCCACACTTAATTCAAATGCCTATATAGGTATTTCCGATTACTCAGACTTCATCGGAACTTTAGAAATTGTCAGTCAGGCATTTAAGCAAACACGTGGTGTGCACAAAAATTGTTCCTCATCCTCAATAATGGTGAGGTGTAGTCACCTTCCCGGATTTTGACAAAGTAGAGGGACTACTAGTTTACTACTCCGAGACAACAAAACCCAATCAATTTCAGTTTAGACGTCACCCACATGAATTCATAGAAAAGATGAAGAAGAAGATGGTCGTGGGGATGGGAATATGTAGTTCTTATGAAATAAAAATAACAAGGAAACAAGTAAAAGAGAAGAAGAAGAAAGATGAAGGAATCATACCTGATTAGTGAGAACTTAGAGAAAAATCGGTTGCTGTGGAGTAGAAGAAGAAAATCGATGCAGCAGAGATAGAGTGGGGAAACGGGTAGTTTTGTGTTGTATGTGAGTGTGAGTGGAAACGGGTGGGTTGGGAGTATACAAAGGTTGTTTTAGTTAGGGGGAAACGGGTAGTGGGTCGGGTTAATGGGTTTGGGTCAAAATTTAAAAGTAAGAAAAGAAAACATACCTGGGCCCTGAAACTCACTGCTTTCAGCGCCACAGGCAGCGCTGGGCGCTGGCCTGGGCGCTGGAGGCAGTGAGTTTTCGTCAGTTTGCTCCCTTTTTTTTTTTGTGTCACTTATTACAATATGATCTATACTATTTTTATACATCAATTACATTCTTCTAGTTAATCTAAAAAAAAAAAATTAAAATCAAGAAGTTAACTAAAACAAAATTTAAATATTGGGTTGCCTCCCAACAAGCGCCTAATTTAACATCGCGGCACGACTCAGATTCGTGCTCTCAATCTGGCTTGATTTCTAGCCTTTGAGCTTCTTCAACAAATGGCCTGAGACAGGTCAGAGTTACAGGCCTTTCCCATTCGTCTGCTTTTCTAAGCCCCGGGATATAATTGCCGGAAATATCCGGTACTTTTTTTATTTCCTTCATCATATTCTTTTCCACTTTCCCAAGCAATCCTCGTTCACTAGGATCAATCGGACTCATGCTAGGCACTACGGATGTGGAAGCATTCTCCACCACCGAAATCATTGCTAATTCCTCGTAATGGGTTGGCAACCGGAGTGGTTTATAAACCTTGAATACTTCTTCTTGATTACCCACTCTCATCGTCATTTTTCCCTCGCAGACATCGATAATGGCGCGGCCTATGGCTAGGAATGGACGTCCCAAAATAAATGGGACGTCCTGATCTGGCTCGTAATCCAAAATGATGAAGTCCGCAGGAAATATAAACGAGCCAACTTGGACTAGGACGTCCTCAATCACACCCTCCGGATGGGCCAAAGAGCGGTCTGCCAGCTGTAAAGTAACCGTGGTTGAGCGTGGGTCACCCAATCCCAACTGTCGGAACACTGAAAGTGGCATCAAATTTATACTTGCTCCGAGGTCGCATAGTGCCCTTCCCATAGCATGTTTTCCAATAGATATCTGGATAGTAAAACTGCCCGGATCCTTTAATTTCTGTGGTAATTTTCCTTGAATTCTCGAACTGCACTCTTCAGTAAGTGCCACTGTTTCAAACTCAGTCAATCTTCTTTTGTTGGCCACAATGTCCTTGATGTATTTTGCATATTTTGGTACTTCTTGAAGAATATCCACTAATGGAATGTTTATTTGCACCTGCTTTAAGATCTCAAGGAATTTCTTATAAGCCTCATTGTCTCTCAACTTTTGCAATCTCTGGGGAAAGGGAGGTGGTGGCCTTGCAACCAATTGTGGGGGTTGCTTGGCCACTACCTCTTCGACTATATTTTCATCTCCTTTTGCCTTTTCTGAAGTGATCTCTATGGTGGTCGGTTTCTCATTAAAAGTGCCTTGCTTTTTCTTTTTCTTTTCGACCTCCTCTAGCTGCCTCCCATTCCTTAATGAAACTGCATTTAATGATGCCCGTGGGTTAGCTTCAGTGTCGCTGGGTAGTGCCCCAGCAGGTCGAGTATTCTGTGCTCCGGCCAACTGCCCCAGAATGAGGAGGTTGCCTCTGTGATTGATTGTAATTTCCTTGTGGTCTGTTCATTTTCTGCTGTGGCTGATTACCTCCCCAGGAAAAATTAGGATGATTCCTCCAATTTGGATTGTAGGAATTTCCATACTGTGCATGTTGATTCGCGGGACCCCGGCTTTGTTGCCCCACATAATATATAGACTCTGGATTGGTGGGGCACATATCAATTGTGTGGTTATCACCACACATCTCGCAGCATATTGACATTTGCTGAACCTGCTGCCTAGGTTGAATCTGCTGCATATTCATTCGGTTCATCTGATTTGCCAATTTGGCCATTTCTGCTCTCATGGCTGCTAAGTCATCCAATTCTATCAAGCCTGCTCCTTTCTGCTTTATGGCTCTGCGTGAGTCACCATCACCTTGCCAATTATGGTCATTGGCTGTAAAGTTGTTCAATAAAAGTTGGATTTCGCTGTAAGGTCTAGCCATGCAACTTCCACCGCATGCTGAATCAAGATTCATTTTGGAGGCTTCATCTAAACCGTCAACAAATGTATGCCCGAGTACCTCATCTGTTTGGCAATGGTGTGGGCAGTCTCTAAGCAACTTTTTGTACCTCTCCCATGCCTGTCTAAGGGTTTCCCCTTCTCTTTGTTCAAAGCCCAAAATTTGACTTCTCAGTGATTTAGTTTTCTTG